>CAUYLG010032943.1:0-52492 GCA_963573385.1 Cacajao melanocephalus
AGCCTGGGCAGTAGAACAAGAATCCTGTTCTCTCTCCCTCTTTTTCTTCCTCTTTCTTTCTCTCGTACATTCTTTTTTTTTCTTTCTTTCACTCTCACTTTCTTTCCTCTCTTTTCCTTTCTTTAAAAAAAAAAAAAAGAAAAAAGAAAATTAATTAATACACCTAAAGAGAATTCATCTTAAGGCTAAAAAACTAGAATTCTCATTGAGATGTTTTTTTCCAGGCAGAAATCCAAAGTACAGCCTGCATGTCAAAATTGTGAATGAGAGACTTCTGTGCTAGGAACATTTTTTGTTTGTTTAATAGAGACGGGGTTCTCACTACGTTGCCCAGGCTGATCTCAAACTCCTGGGCTCAGCTTCCCAAAGTGCTGGGATTATAGGTGTGAGCCGCCACACCCAGCCCTAGCAACATTTTTCTTTTTTTTTTTTTTTTTTTTTTTTAAGATGGGGTTTCGGCCAGGCGTGGTGGCTCACGCCTGTAATCCTAGCACTTTGGGAGGCCGAGGTGGGTGGATCACCTGAGGTCAGGAGTTCAAGACCAGCCTGGCCATCATGGTGAAACCCCATCTTTTTTCTTTAAAAAAAAAATAAATAAATAAAGATGGGGTTTCACCATATTGATCAAGCTGGACTCGAACTCTTGACCTCAGGTGATCCGCCCACCTCAGCCTCCCAAAGTGCCTAGCAACAGTTTTCAAGAAGCTGAATGTAATTATTCAGTGGCTGGTATATACGATGGAGATATCTGTGACCGATCTAATCTGAAGCTTCTCTAGTCTGGCTGTCATTAGCAAAGCCTTTGCTACTTCTGCTTTGTCTCAGAAAGCAAAGCAGCTACAAGAGGCAGGAAGGGCAGGAATATGAGCTAGGGATGATTCTGGAATTATAATTACATTTAGATTAACAGATAAAATGAGTAAGGGGGCAAGTATAGCTGGAATAATAGTCACAGAGCACACACACCACCTCTTTTGTAGGCCTTAGCAACTACAGGACACAGCACTTAACCTGGGCTTTATAAAAGCCCCCTCTCTCTTTCCAAAGGGATGGCAAACATGAAAATGGAAGTCTTCCTTATACTTATTTGCCATCTACATTCCAGTAGGTGGTCTGGGCTTGAAAACAGACAGACAGCAATGTCACGGGCAGCCACACCTTTAACCTGCTTATGAACATCTTTATGCAAAGACAGCTGCTGAGGGCTTCAGGAGAGACCTGCTGACAGCAGGTTTCGGGATGTCCTGTTTGTGCATTTTGATAAACACAGGGACCCTGCAGTCTCAATCCTTGACAGAGATGAATGGCAGGAGAAGATGCCTTCCTGGGAAGATGGTCATTCATCCAGATCACAAAAGAACAGAAAATTTAACCTGATGCTGACCAACCTCCAAACCCACCCTTCTAAGAGATGAATCTCAATGGTCTTACTCCAGAGCAAGCTTGTGGAAAGGCTCAAAAATGGCTATACATCATTTTTAAAGGTCTTTAAATCAGCAGGATAAAAAAAGTCAGACACTAAATATGCTTGTTCCTGTCCTCTAACCTTAGACGTATCTGATTTGGTCAAATGGAAGAGAACCACAAAAGATGAGCTCTGAGTAATGGCTCCCTTGGTTTTCTGAGAACACTATACACCTGGATGTGACGAGCCTAAAAACGGCAAAATGATCTATGACTTAGCAAACAGAGGGAGAGGTCATCAACGTGAGGTAGCAAAGGCAGGAGAATGAAGTGCTGAGAAGGTGAGGATGCCAAACAGAGGAACAATCTGTCTTAATGGTAACCTAATTGTTAGGAGGATTTCTCGCCATATCTACCTTGCGTGTCTCTCTGTACCTGAAAAAACTATAAATTGTGACACACAAGCCTCTAACTTTCCTTCTAGTTACCAAAGCTAAGGCAAAAAGATTCGGGCAGAAGAATTAAAATGGGCTGGTACATTCCTTGTTATTCTCCCTCCTCATAGAGCACATAGACACTCAGAGAACGGGAGCAACCACAAGCAGCATTCAGTTTACAGTAGAGGGAGGTAGGAAGAGAAGGAGACAGAGAAAGAATAAATACTTTCAACCAGCCAGTAACGTCCTTTACTAGAAGACCTGGACTACTAATGTTGAGGTGACTAATCCACAGCTGCTATTAAAAACAAGATTCTGGTCTACATCAGCCCAAAAAGAAAGGCAAACACCCCAGGCGGGACTTTCCAAGGATTATTAGAGAAATTAGTCCACTGTTACGAACCAGGGAGCAATATAAGACCCCCTAAGAAAAAACAGTAAGTCAGTGCATGAAAGGTGAAGAAGGAAATGTAAATTCAGGTCATGCTAAAGCCAGGGGATGGGTGGGGGAGAGCACACAGGTGGGCTGGGGGGAGCATGAGGAGGAGGCAGTCTGACACAGGAAAATCGAGGGGGAAGGAAGGGGAGAGAGAGGAGGTGGTAGCAGAAGAAAGGGGGAAGGTAAGACAAGAACAGAACATTTTAAACTAACCCAGAACTCCCTTGTGAAGGACAAGTCACGAGGCAAGATACAGCTTGAAGGCATGAGCCCCATATTTCACCACTGCAAAGAGATAACACAGCCTCCCAGGCGTGCATAGAAAGAGGACTAGGCAATCCGCAGGACTGACTCCCAAGGCTCCACAGCATTACTAAGAGAAAGTCACCCAGGCTTTTCAGCAACACTAAGTGCCAGCAGCCTTGGCATGTATGTTTAAACTGCTTCCCTGAATAGACCCTGGTGCTGGAAAAACCATAGTATCTACAGGAGAACATATTTCACTACAAGTGTCTGCCTGGCTAAGGGAACAGAGACACTCTGTTTCTTTTACTGCTGATATATGCATCCACCTCACCCTAGAGTGGACAGAAGGGAGAAGGAACAGGCTGACAGTCAGAAGGTAGCTCTGCTCTTCTCTTGCAGTTGACAAGAGAGGACCATGACCTTGTCTCCATTTGTCACACCACTGCTGCTTCAGGCCATTCCTGCATTTCTTTCAAATTTACATTTTTCTCAGACAAATAAACCTCCCACTTAGTTTTCCTTTTGCTTCTAAGAGCATGAATGCTAGTGTGTTTAATGACAGCATCAGGAAGGCAAATTGGTACAAAGGTTGTTCCCACTCTCTCAGTGCTTTCTGGCAAAGAGGTTTCTCAAACACATAAAGCTTTGTCGGAAGATGACTTGCAGGGAACTATCCATTCAGTTAAGGAAAAAGGCTGAGAGGGAGGCAAGAACTCTTAAGGCCCCAGACCTGACCCCGCTATGTCAAGATGGAAGGCAGGGAGGAAATGACTGACAGGCTGTCCTCTTCCACAAATGCCAGCAAAAAAGGAGGAAGAAACAATGCTTCACCGCCCTTCCCTCTCTCTTGCTTTTATGTTTGACAATACCAAAATGTAAGGAATCAAAACAAGAAACAAACGTCCAATTTGATACAGGCCATGAAAGCTCAGTTTCAGGAATGGAAGGAAACACGATGAATGGCTAGAAAAGTCAGGAGCAGCAGGTGAGAGAATGCAAAACCCAGCAATAAGACTGGCTAGCTTGAATTCTAGAGCCTGGGGCTGACTGCTCCTTTAGCGCACCCCGCAATGGCTCTCCCCACTGACCACTCGAAAAGCCCAAAGAAGCAAGAAATCACTTCTCAACCCACCATGTTAACTTGACAGACAACGTTCTAAAGTTCCTGAGTGGAGGGTATGAGTAAGGAGATCAAGAAAGTTAAGGCCAGGGAGTAGGATCTTAACGAGTCAGTCTGATCAAGCCAGTAAGACAGAAAAGCCATCTCCTAGGGAAATTCAAGTATTTCAGAATGAAGACAACATCTCCACAGCTACTCTGCTTAGGAGAAAAAACACCAACCCTCTAGCCTCCCTGATGTGGTAAAGACAGTCCATGAGAAGTTTTCCATGGTCACTGCACATGCACAAGGTAAATAAAAATGTTGCCAGAGGAGCAGCGCCACCATCCTCTTGCACTCTGGCCTAGGGCCCAATGGGCAGTCTCTGTCCTTGGGCTCCAGTGAATCAGCAAGGCAACTGCCAGAGGTGGGAGTGCTCTGGGCATCTTAACCCTCTCTCCCTCACCCCATCCTGTTACTCATAAATAATAACCAAGGAGCTGGGAGCAAGAACATACACCATTGTTGCTCTGACAGTGGCCAACATGGAAGCACTCCAAGCTTGAGAGGAGATGGAAGAAAGCAAGCTGAGTATGTACTTACTCAAAGTCCTCAAATTCCAAGTCGGTTCCCTCTACTGATGGACCCTGGTTGTCTGAGGAAGAGGAGGAGGTGGAAGAACGGAGACGGTTCTGTTGGTAGCGCATGGAGCGCTGGCGAATACTGTCTCTCCTTGAGAGATACTGGATCATCCTCTGGGCGTAGTATGCAGCAGGAGATAATCTGAGAGAGACAGAGATGGACAAACACAAACTAGCACTAATGTGGGGAATACTGTGAAAGACAGTCAATCCAGCTCTCCCATGGCATCTCCCTGCTGAGGTGAACTCCAGAGACATGAAAATTAAAGGGCATTTAACTCACCAGGAGGTTTGCACTGCAGAATATGGTTATCGGACTATCACTAGTGTTTCTGTTCTGAGATAAGGCAAACAGGCAGCTTAACCAGACATCTTCTGAGGAAGAGCTGCCCCTCCCTCCCAAGAGAATAACACTGGACCTTTCCTTCTAGCTTCTTAAGGTACACTTTTAGCTCCTCAGGGTGCTCTTCACACAGAGCTGTGCTCATTCACAGCTTTTCCTTGATCACCATCCATACGCAAAATGGAAGACATGAAAGGGACCTGAGCAATCGTCTACCATCTTGTTTTATAGATGAGAAAAGAGGCCAGGAGATGGTAAGCCTAAGATGATTAAAGAAGGCATCCACAGGTATCTTCACCAGGACTTCTTTCTTCTCCAACATGTATACATAGCTCCAGATTTGTCCTACCTCCTTAGAATGATATCTTGGAACCTCTTTTTTGTCCCTTACAGATTAATCATAGATATTTGTAACATGAGAAAAAAATTCAGAACTGAGACTGAGAATAAAATATACTTGGAAGAACAGAAAAACTTAAAAGAGATTTTTCTCTGTTTCTTACAATCTTAGCATCAGAGGCTACGTGGGCACTGGGTAACACGGAAGGTGACAGATGTTCATCTTTCTTCTCCTTTATATTCCTGTAAATAATTAGTCCAGATCTATACTCTTTAAACTATGGCTTCAATATCTTACTACTCCATGAAAACTTCCAGAGTCCCCCACACAGTAGTCCACATTGCCTTCTCAAGTTTTCTTCCATCTCTCACAACACTGTTCTATAATTTCACGCTATGGACTGAAAACATGAGAGGGACAATAACAGAAAAATGTTTTCTATGATAATGTTAAACGGATTACTAAAAAATTTCAAGACTAAAAGCATGCCCCAGGCACACGTTGACTCAATAACTCCACTAGAAACTTTATCCCACAGAAACACACAAGGTTACAAAGATATATATAAGAAAGTTCATTTGCAATATTGTCAGCATTAGTGAAAAAAACTGGGAAGTAACCCACATGCCCAGCAAAAATTAAATAAATTATTAATACATCCGTATAAAGAAACACCATGTAGCTATTAAAGAGAATAAATTATTTCTATATACACACAAGGAAAGTCCTCTAAAATAAAATCTTAAGTGGGAGAAAAACTGAAGAATGGTCTGTATACACTAATATACATACAAAAATATGTTGCTGTTACTAGGAAAAAACACACTATAAGGGGACACAGAAATCCTAATGAGAATTCCTAGGACTTCAGTATTTTATATACTTCTATAATGTTTGAATATGAAAGGAGAAAAGCATAGATCTTCAGTTTTTTAATGGAAATCTGAAAAAAACTGATTAAGAATGGAAATAGGAACAGTTATAGAAACAGGAACATTTATATCCAAACGGTACAAAAAATATTGGCAAATATCTTGCAAAGAGGTCCCCCAGTAAGTCTACAACTGCAGTCAACTGCTAGAGGAACATAGGCTGCCTCTGAAATGTCTGTCATCAAAGGTGGTATCCTTCTGGCCAACCAGCAAATGGAATTCCCAAGCAGACCAGCTAACAATCTTTTGAACTCAAAAGTCTGTTTTACAGAATAATGTGCTACAGTGAACACCAATGAGTCAGTATTATAATATCTTTGTATAGCAACCAGGCATGGGAGGCACAGATGCTTTGGCCAAGAGAATCAGAGAACAAGAGCTAGTTCCTAAAACCCTCAACTGGAGGAACTTTTGTTATCTGTTTGGGCCCCTGTTTCCATGCATTTTGCAAGGATGAATCACAGAATCCTAAATTTTCAACCAACAGAAGTCAGTGTTCATGCATTATTCTTATATCTGCCCAATATGCATAACTCTTCAGCAGAAATCAAGCATCATTGGTTAAATTCTCAAGTCAAGCAGACTAGAAAAGAACATAAAAGGAGAAAATTTTCAAGAGGAGAAAGAAGATCCTTTTATTTGGAACCAATTCTGAAAAGTGATCATAGTACTCACTTTATAGACTATCCTAAGTAACGGAAAAAAATATTATTGGTGATAGAGGTAGACATATGTTGATGCTGCTGGTAATAAAAAGACTGCCCTTTTATACAGGGGCATAGGAATTCCCCAAGCTATGAAACCAAAGATTAATGGTTCAAAAAGGATTCCTGTCACAATTATTAAATATAAGTATATCCTAGCCTTGTCCTTTTAGATACGCAGACAGAAGCTAAGGATCTGAATGCTGAGGAGGTGTTTCACTAAGGCCCTGACCTATACATAGTGCTACAGGGTGAAGCCTACGAGAAAAAAGAAACGCAACAACCAGTAATGAGGTAGTAACAATCATCCTCCTACAAAGAGCTGGAAAATCATCAGACAACCCTGAAGTCTTCCAAGTGAACATTTTAAATGTTTAAATAAAGCCTTAAATTTTCTTCAAGGAAAAATACTTCCCTCTCCAAACGAAAAACAAAAAACCTATTTTGTGTTCAAAGGAAAACTGTAAAAATACCAACACCACAAAGTATGACACTTTCTGTGATAAAGATCACAGCAGGATAAATAATAGATTTATTATATAAAAGGAGGGCAAATCATGGTCTTTAAGCATCCTTGTAGAACACTGCCAGGTTAATAGTTCTGGGGATGAGATGCCTATTGCTGTCTTTCTTACAAGAACTTACTCTATTTCAGTGCTCCAAAGTAATTGATTCATATGAAAAATTCCTTTCCCTTATATTTAGGGTGTATAATCCTCAAATATCATTAGAGACTCACATAAACTTCCTTGCTTTACTCATCATCTAAGGTGCCTGCCTGTTGTAAAGTCATCAATCCTTATGTTCCCTGATCCTTCTTAGGTTTGTCATTTCTAGGGTGTGGAAAAGGAACTAAGAGAATAATGGAGAATCTTTATTTACACCAGTATCTCAGAAAAAATGCTCAGTGTCATGACATAACTGTGGCAACAACAAAATCACTTAATATTCCTGGAATCAACTTGGTCTAAAGGTTTTCCCAGGCAGACCTAAAATTCTTAATCTAGAGCAAAGTTCATTTTGTTTCTTTTACCTAACCTACACCGCTAATCTGCCAACCCCACAATTATAAATTACCCTTTTCTTTTGGCAAAGCCTCATAACGTGCTCTAGAGTTGCTTAAATAACGTGCCTTTTTAGATCACTAACAGAATCCATAAATCTGGCTGTGACAACCCCAAAGGGGTTGCTCTCCTGCAGATAAATGTCATATCCATCAATATCCCACCCTTGGTCCTCGGTTATCAGCATCAGCGAAAGGAAGACCTTGAACTCATTGAAATAATTTTTGTTTTATTTTTTATCTCTTCAGAACTTTTCAAATCTTTTTTTTTCTTTTTTTCTTTTTTTTTTTTGAGACAGAGTCTCGCTGTGTCGCCAAGGCTGGACTGCAGTGGTGCAATCTCAGCTCACTACAATCTCTGCCTCCCTAGTTCAAGTGATTCTCCTGCCTCAGCCTCCCAAGTAGCTGGGACTACAAGTATCCGCCACCACATCCAGCTAATTTTTTGTACTTTTAGTAGAGACGGGGTTTTACCATGTTGGCCAGGCTGGTCTTGAACTCCTGACCTCAAGTTATCTGTCCGACTCAGCCTCCCAAAGTGCTAAGATTACAGGCGTGAGCCCCCATGCCCAGTCTCAAATGTCTTCTAATATGTGTTAAGTAAGCACTTTAATAAAATGCCAACATTTTAATCCATTTATTTCTTCTTCCGTCATCTCTTCCTTTGGGCAGTCTCCAAAAATGTCAATACCTGAAGGAGCCTGACTTCTGCCTTTTGATAATCTAAATTCCCTCTCAAATGAAAGCAAATCGAGTTTTTGTTTAATTTGTATACAATTTCCCTATAAATAAAAAGAATTTTGTTCCCCTGTTGGTTGTCCATCTGAATGGCAACAGCCTCTCCGGCCAACAGAAAAAGAGTATCCTATGACTGCCTGTGGCCTCCCCAGGTTTCCCTTCTAGTATCCCACTTGCAGAAATGAGTCCCAAAGGGCAAGAGCTCGGTCATAACCCTCTGTCACCAGAAGTACTGTTCACTTACCTGCAACACTTCCCCATCACCTGAACCACCTGTCTCAAAACTGTAACTGAAGAATAAAAGAGCACCAGGACCAGAGAGGCACAGAATGGAGCTTCCAACAGCATGGCAACCCCAAGGGCCGCCCCTCCCCCCCCACCTAGTGCCATTTCTCACTTTGGCCTTACCTCGCTGGGTCTGGGTAAATTGGGTGCTCTCTGGATCCTGCTCCATCATAACGGGATAATGAAATGAGGGAAGATTCCAGCAGCCTCCTAGCAGAGATTAAAAAAATGGCAATAATCCCTGTCAATTACCAACTCAGAGGTCATTCATAAGGAAAAATGGAGGAGATACATAACTTCCCCCTTTTGTAGCCAGCTAATGCCTGTTATCTGGGATCACAGTCTTCCTACAAGCTAAGTAGGTAGAGACATAAATAAATGAAGAACTGCAGAGCTCCCACACTGGACATGACCACTGCATTCTGCTGAATACTGCTCTTCAATGAGAAATGAACAAGTGCTTCAGAGACATGATCTTGTTTCTATTTGCAGTACTTCCAGTAAACAAATAAGTTGGGATCAACACAGGAGGGAAAAATTAGGAACACACAGAGATTATCACATAGTGCTAACATTTATCTTGGTGTTCGGTTACTTCATGCCATCATCATCCACATCCACTTACTGTCTATCCATTCTGCTCTGCTCACGCTCTTTTTTTTGTGAGAATGAGTACTCCTCAGATATAGAACTATAATATATCAATAAAAATATAAATATATACATATAAGAGTACTCCACAGGCTCTCAACAACTGATGAAAACTTTTACTTACATAATCTAGCCCAATCACAAATTCTGATATGTGATACATACATCTTATTGAACACTTTTTGATGCTGAGCACTTCGTATGTATTTCTTTGTTTAAACCTCATCACAACCTAGAAAGGTGGGTATGACTACATACGTGAGAATACTGGGCCCAGAAGCTAAAGCCTATCACTCTGTGGCACATAACCATTAAGAGATAGTAACAGGACTCCAGGGAAGGCCTATCTTAACTCCAAGACGTCTCAAACCTGTATTTTGTATTCCAGGACCTTCCAGGGTTCAGGCAAGAAACAAGTGCATATGTATTCACTGTGATCAATGGAGACTGACAAACAGGAAGGTCTGTGGCCCATCGTTTAGCTTCAGCCAATTGTTACAAAGCTAAATATAGGCTCAGTATTGCTGGCTTTTCCTATTTTTTAAGGAAAGCCAGAAATCTGGACTTTGGCATAAAATCTCCTGATTGTTAAATTTTTGCTACAACTTTTTTTGTTTTTTTTTTTTGGTACAACAAGGGCCAGTTAGAACACATATGATAAACATGGCCCAGGGGCTCCCTGGTTTGCCATGTCTGACATGATGCTTCCCAACTCATATGTGCCTTGGCACGTTTCAGAGGAAATGGTCTCAGAGAGAAACGCATATTGTTCCTCTCCAGCAGCATCTTGCCTGCCTCTCCTAGGAACAGGTCCCCGGCTCCCTGCCAGACTCTTCTTTAAAGCAGAGCTGCAGGATAAGGACAGCAGCTACCAATCTTCTCCAATTGATTTAATTCAATTCACTGTTATTAAAACCAGCTGGCTTTAGGTATAGTCATGTGCAGTCACTTTATCCCAGCAACTGGCTTCCCCTAACAGCCTGGGGAAGAGACACAGCGAAGACCCTATCAACCTAGCTTGCAACCTTTCCTGCCCAGGAGAACCGTCAAATAATGTATTCTCTCTAGACAAGGCCGATACCCCACACCTAGACACTTGTAACAATCCTACCACTGAACAGAGAGAACACGATGTAACCAATGAGGAAGTGAGGAAAGCAGTAAAATACATCTCTCTGGTTGAAAGACTGAATCTTCAGTAACAGCACTATGGTTCCAGTGGCAGAAATGCTGTTTCATCAATTCTAAGAAATACTTTTTCTTTTCACATTTTAATGTGTCTGAATTGTGTGACAGTTTAATTGGGAGGATTTTTTTTTTCCGATAGAGACAGGGTCTGGTTATGTTCGTTATGTTCCATAAGCTGGTCTCAAACTCCTAGCCTCAAGTGAACCTCCTGCCTCAGCCTCCTAAAGTCCTGGGATTATAGCCATGAGTCACTGTGCCTGGCCATTGGCAGGATTTTTTTCATGATTTCATCAGAACACATAAAATAATGGCATGTCTTTAAATTACAGTATGTGTGGAATAGGTAAGCGTAGTAAGAGGTACAAAGTCTGGAGAAAAAAGCAAAATTTTGAGACAAGTATTCAGGTAACTTATGCCATCTTACACAGTACTTTTTTTAATAGTACTTATTCATCATTAATAAACCACTTCTTCAGGAACTGGGTGTGAGCTGACGAATGGAAGCTAAGTCTGAGAACAGCTGATTTTCCTAGAATACCTACAAGCTTGTTCCACCCTAAAGTGCTCTAGGGTTAGTCCTGAATGTCACTCTGTCCTATTATCCTCCAAGTGGCTGTTTAGTAAGCTGAGGCCCTTTAGTAACTTCAAGACCAACCTGGGCAACACGGTGAGACTATGTCTCTACTAAAAATACAAAAAATTAGCCAGACGTGGTGGCACGCACCTGTAATCCAGCCACTTGGGAGTCTGAGGCACAAGTATCACTTGAACCTGGGAGGCAGAGGTTGCAGTGAGCTGAGATCGCACCTCTGCACTCCAGGCTGGGTGAAAGAGCAAGATTCTATCTCAAAACAAACAAACAAACAAAAATACATCCTTCTTAGTACTTCTGCCTGGTAATTGATCATGGTAACAGAGGCAAATATTATCCCCACTCTGATAATATTTGTTCCACCCTAAAGTGCTCTAGAGTTAGTCCTGAACGTCACTCTGTCCTATTATCCTCCAAGTGGCTGTTTAGTAAGCTGAGGCCCTTTGGGAAGCAGCATCCTTCGAGTGACCAAAATACATCCTTCTTGGCTGGGCACAGTGGCTCATGTCTGTAATCTCAGCACTTTGGGAGCCCAGGTGGGCAGACTGCCTGAGCTCAGGAGTTCAAGACCAGCCTGGACAACACGGTGAGACTCTGTCTCTACTAAAAATACAAAAAATTAGCCAGACATGGTGGCACACACCTGTAATCCAGCCACTTGGGAGTCTGAGGCACAAGAATCACTTGAACCTGGGAGGCAGAGGTTGCAGTGAGCTGAGATCGCACCTCTGCAACTCCAGGCTGGGTAAAAGAGCAAGATTCTATCTCAAAACAAACAAACAAACAAAAATACCTCCTTCTTAAGTACTTCTGCCTGGAAATTGATCATGGTAACAGGGGCAAATATTATCCCCACTCTGCTAAAGCTATAACAGTACTGAGTGAAATGGGATGATTTATCAGGAATGCTGTAAAGGAGATTCCTGATCTGAAGGGTTTGCATTAGATCGCTTCAATTTTAATGACTCCATTTTACAATCCTGCAAAGTCCACTTCCCACCTTAACTTCCTACCTTAATTAGGAAGATTTCTTTAAGTCAGAATAGAACCAAAATGCTAAGCTTTGTCTCTGGAGAGTCTCTGCTGAGGTTCTTTTGGAACATGCATCCCCTGTGCCTACTTACTACAGAATGTGTTGGCAACATTTGCTGCCCAGACAATACAGTGGAACTGGCATGCCACAGATATATGTCATTTTACTGCTAATACACAAAATCAGGAAAGCCAATCACTGTGAATACACATATACAAATCACTGATGAAACATAAGTTCTTCATAGTTATAATACAAGTACTATCAGGAGTAAAAATAGACTTCTCCAATAGGTGTGGAATAAAGAAAAAACTAGAGTTACTAGATGAGCAAACATCACTGCCACCATTCCTAGGAACCTCAAAAAAAGATCTTTCTTTCCCAGTGTAGTCTGTTGCAGAGAGCCCTCAATGGGAAATGGCAGGAGAAAATGGAATGGGATGGCAGTTCTGCACGTTTTGCTGTGACCACCGCAAATTCAACTTGACTTAAATCATCACAAGAAATCAGGGAGGGCCTAGGAAGAACTCAGACAAGCTTGTTCAAGTTTGAAGCTGCCATCACTGAAGCTGAGGAAAAGAAAAATACAAAAACACAAATACTTCCTTCTTTTCTCTACAAGCTTGCCCGGTTCATTCTGTACACCACTGGTGTCCAAGTGAAGTACACCAGGGGTTGTACTATTTGATCCACTGGACAGCAAGGGGAAAATATGACAACTTCTGCTATATAATATATAATCATAACACACATGGATTACTCAAAAGCATTTTATTAATAAGGTGCTTTTTTGTTTTCTTTAAGTCTGAAGGCCACTGCTCTATAAAACTATATATTACTTTAAGAATATTCAATACTTGGGCAGGTGCGGTGGCTCATGACTGCAATCCCAACACTTTGGGAGGCCAAGGCCAGGAGTTCAAGACCAGTCTGGCCAACACAGTGAAACCCCATCTCTACTAAAAATACAACAATTAGCCGGGCGTGGTGGCGTGTGCCTGCGGTCCCAGCTACTCGGGAGGCTGAAGCAGGATAATCACTTGAACCCAATTAACTCTGGAGGCGGAGACTGCAGTGAGCCAAGACCACACACTGCATTCCAGCCTGGGTGATAGAGTGAGTCTCAAAAAACAAACAAACAAACAAAAAACGGAATACTTAAAAAATGGGATAACTTTAAATATTTTTAAAAAACTATACACATATACAAGTATACCCATATTCATATATATATATATATATATATAGAGAGAGAGAGAGAGAGAGAGAGAGAGAACAAAAGAGAATAATAAAGAAAATGGGGTAAAATGTTAACATTTAGAGAAAGTGAGTGAAGGCTATATGGGAATCCTCTGTACTATTTTTGCAACTTTTCTGCAAGTCTGATATTATTTCAAAATAAAAAAAGAAAAACATACAATATACAAAAATCTTAAAATACTTAAAAGCAAGAGATAGCCATTTGTTTTCAAAAGAATTACTCACTTCGTAAAAACGATTTCTTCAAATAGCAACTTGCCCTAAAGCTCTAAAGCAGGTGTGATAAACTACAGGCCCCGGGTCAGCTATCTTCCTTTGTAAATAAAGTTTTAATTGAACACAGCCACATCCATTCTTTTATATATTACCTGTATCTGCTTTGGAGCTAGCAAGGCAGCACTCAGGAATCCAGATAGAGACAAGCTTAAAATATCTACTGCCTAGCCCTTTATAGAAAATGTTTGCCCACCCTGGCTCTAAAATATTTGCTTAAATAAAATTCTTTAAATGATAAGTAGAGTTACTAACAGACAGAACAAAAAATAACTTGAAATCAAAGTACTGCACACTAGAAAAAGCCATCATAAATGAATAGTAAGCCCTGCTAAAATCATAAAAGGCACATAATTCAAGCTGTAAAATGTCTAACACTTGAAAATGAATACAACTATTTTTTCTTTCCCTGATTAATATTCTGAATTATGTGCAAAGAGGTTCCCTGTATCAGCTGTATTCTCAATCACTAGGAATACAATTTTTGAAACAGTCAAAGAAAGCTCTGGAAAAGAAAAAAAGTGGTCGGAGCATATCAACTGAAAGAAAAGAACTTTCGCTTCATTATTTTATTTTACTTTATTTCATTTCATTTCATTTTTTGAGACAGTCTCTGTTGCCCAGGCTGGAGTGTGGTGGTGCAATCTCGGCTCACTGCAACTTCTGCTACCCAGGCTCAAGCGATTCTCCTGCCTCAGTCTCCCAAATAGCTGGCACTATAGGCATATACCACCATGCCTGGCTAATTTTTGTATTTTTAGTAGAGATGGGGTTTCACCGTGTTGGCCAGGCTGGCCTCAAGTCATCAGCCCGCCTCGGCCTCCCAAAAAACTGGGATTATAGGCCTGAGGTACCACACCCAGCCCCTTCACTTCAAATTCAATGGATATCAGGGTTGAGAAGCAAAAAGTTTGGGTGCTAGTCCACATGAAATAAGCCAGTGAGAACTCCTCCTTACTAAACAATTACACCCTGATGTATTCTTTTAATTGGTTGTCAGATCACAGAGAAAAATCAATATCCTAAAGCAAACAAACATGTTCAGACTTTCTCCAACCACTGGAAACAATCGATTGTTAGAAGTCTTTGGCCTCTACTGTTAGGGAATGCTGGCTCCCAGAAGGTAAGATGCCACCGGTGCCCCGTGCCTAATGAATAACTTTATAGCCTGGCTTTAATGCCTGGAAGGAAACTGCTATTTCCATCCAGAAGAGCCAAACCCCAATTAAAAGCTCCCTTCTGCCTAGAAAATAAAATCCAGATTCCCCAGCAGGGCATTAGGTAGTCAAGCTTTGCAGCCAAACTTCTCATTCCTTTTGGATATACTATATGCTCTAGTCCAGTGGTTTACAAACTTTTTGGTCCCAGGACTCCTTTTAACACCCTTACAAATTATGAGGATCCTAAAGAGATTTCATTTGTATGAGTTTCAGCTATCAATATTTAATTTCAACTTATTGAAATTAAAACTGAAACAATTTTAATACAAAAGCAAGCACTCAATTAGCCATCAAGATGATAGCCTCATTACATGTCATGTTTCCTCTAGAAAACACTGTATACTTGTGAAAGAATGAGACTGAAAAACACAAAGAATGTCTCAGCATCATTGTAAAAATAATTTTTGCTTTGGGGATCCACTGTTCTAGCTAAACTAAACACACCCTCACTAACCCACCTACGTTATTTATCTTGGCAATTTCTTCTTTTTGGAAAGTTCCTCTTCCTTATTATTGACTGTAAAAAGCCTTCAAAGCTCAAATATCTGACTCCTCCAGCCAGAAGTTCACCCTCTCTTCCTCAGTGCCCCACAGCATTTTGTACGTCTCTTAAGAGGACTTCTCAAATCACCCAGTAACTTATATGTATGTCTTGTCTTTGCTACTGGACTAGAACCTACATGAAAGCAGGTACTGGATCCAAGTCATCTTTTTATCCCCATCAAAACTCACATCCTAAGTAACACGTAACAGGAGGCCAACAAATATCTAAGTGATGAATCAGCAGGCCTAACTAGACTTGGAAGAATAAGCAAGAAGACATATCTGGTTGCCCCTCACTGGCCCCATGACTCTCAGACAAGGTTGCTAGATGCCCAAAAACTCACACTAAAACTCCTGAAGGAACAAGGTTTTCAGAAACTGCTTACATCACCCTCATCCCCTCTGGTCACTTATGCTGCTCAGGTTAAAGTGCTGACAAAGTCGTCCTGATAAATGCAGTGCAGCCTGGTCCCTGAGAGGCTCATTAAATCAAAAAGTCAGAGGCTGGCTACTTGCCTGGGAAACTACCACTGATGCTCCTGGACTGTATTTTGCCAAAAGAGACCCCCACAGGGGGAAAGAGGGCAATGTTTGCCAGGGGATGAAGGGGTAGGAGGCCAAATAAACTGGAATGCACTGTGGCTTTCTTCATTTCTGAATCTTGCTCTGCAAGTCTCCGATCTCTGCCTTGGCGCATGCCTGGGCTGGGAGATGACAAGCCCTTCTTCTTTGTAAAAAATAATTGTGTGTTCTGAAACGACACCTCTATTATGATTTTCAAATTGACATCTCTGCTCTAATGCAGAGGCATCTAAGCCTCCCCATTTCACACACTAGCAATTATCGTTTAAGTTATCCAACGATAGGCATTCATCTGATTGCTGCAGGGCCCCCTAGTTTGAGGGGTGCACTTAAAGCATGCGATGCAGCTGCCAGCAGAGACTGGCAGGCAATTCCGGCCCCTGATGTGGAGTGGGCCAAGGCAAGGGGCACTGCTAAAAGGCTAGTAACCTCAGGAAAAAAATAGACATATTACGGCAAGACGCCACAGTGCCTATAGTGTAGATCAGCCTTATTTTACTATTATCAAACATAAACAACTTACAGAGTACAAAACAATGCCTTTCACCAGAAAAGCTTAAAAATATCTTTACAAAACATTAATGTATTCCTCAATGCCTCTGGGCAGTGAGCGATAGATGGCAAAACATGAGAGCACAACATAATCACAGACAGCAAAAGGGAAGAGGCTGGAAACAGAATGTATACATAGTGTGCAATCATGTATCTAGTGTTACAAAAGTCTTGCCTGAAAAGTCAGTCAGTTCCCTCTGGGAACATACGACCCTCTTCCAACTCTCTGGTGGGTAGTTATTTTTAATACATTTCTAAGATGATTGGTTGGCACTATGCTTAGCTCCTATATACCCTCAACACATTACACTATAGTTACAAAACCTGAATATATAATAAAAAAACTCACTTTTGTTAGCAAGTAGACTCAAAAGCCCAAGCCAATCTACGGCGACATCTTTACTTGGTATCTAAATCTATTTCTCTGGGAGACTTGGGAGGTCTGCTCACAGACCATAGACTTTTTTTAACTAGGAATTCGGAATCAGAGGCTTTTCACCAGAGGATGAGTAAGGCCAAATCTATGAAAGGTCCACAGCTAGTTCTGATGCCACATGCACACATGCCCCCACATGCAACAGGTGGGGTATATAGGTTTAGATTTTAAGAGGCAGTGCATCCTAATTCACTGATTTCCCCCTGGAATTTACAGAATTCCATAATCCTGAATTCTTAGCTAATTTGATTCAGAAGCACAGACAAATCCTTAAAAGTCCACCTCCTGGCCCACTAAGTCTACAAAGAATATACTGGTAGAATAATTTATTGCAGTGATACTAGCAAACCTGTGAAGGTCTTATAAGACATTTTTTCACATTCACATTTCTGAGCTGAAACTTTAAAAATCCTTGACCAACGCCATTCATTAAGAAGTGACAGGCTCTTGACCCTGGTATACTGCAAACACTATATAATAGGAAGTAAAATCCTAGGACCAGTATCAGAAAGGCAAAGTGAGTTAGTACAGGAAATCTCAAGAGAACGAGGGAAAAGCAAAGCACGGTGTGCAGGGGTGTTTATTAACCAGAGGCAAAGAGGCACTTTCCTGGCTCATATCTGTCCATGGGATGAGGTTTCTAGAATCTGCAGAAATATGAGGGCAGAGACTATAGCTGGGACCCCAAACAATCCACTGTTAGCCCTTGAGCTAACACAAAGCTCAGAGTACAATCACTTGTCTTATATCCAAGGTTCATTCTGAATTGCTTCTCTTACTGACATTCAATTTCACTGACTCGCCTCTGGAGATGTACTACTTGTCCTTCCACCCTGATCTTGACTTCAGCAACCATCCTGATTCCTTTTGGACTCAGCATCTGACTCTACTGAAATAATTTCTCCACCATTTCCCCTCTGTCTAGACAACATGAAATTGTCATAAATGACACCTAAAGTACAATTAGTAGAGAAACTGCAATTTCCACTCTCCTCCCCCGTTCCCAAAAAGAATGGCGCATTAACGTCCTCCAGCATGTCAATCAATACTACCCTGATGAGGATTAACTCTGTAGAGTCTGGAAGCCATTTAATTCCCAGCTTGCTAAAAATTATACATTTCCCCCTCTACTATAATTAGAAGATGTAAATTGCCTTCTTTTTACTAGCACTAATGGCTATAATTTCAGAGTTCTGAATACCTGCTAAATCGATACCTGTGTAAAAAGTCCTTAAAAACACCATTTTACCCAGCTGCACTTTATTTAGAAAAATCAGAGACAAAAGACAAAAGACAAGGCAAAAGAGGAGAGAGGCAATGAGAGAAAGGCATGACGCAAGACCACCAGAACCAGGCAGTATTAATATGAACCATCCTAAGAAGATGGTCTGAAGTCACTGCCAGTTCCTTGTGAGATGTCAAATTTTTATTGTTATTTTTCCTTTTTTGAGACGGAGTTTCACTCTTGTTGCCCAGGTTAGAGTGCAATGGCACAATCTCAGCTCACTGCAACCGCCATCTCCTGGGTTCAAGCAATTCTCCTGCCCTAGCCTCCCAAGTAGCTGGGAGGCATGCGCCACCATGCCCAGTTAATTTTGTATTTTTAATAGAGATGGGGTTTCACTCACTATGTTGATCAGGCTGGTCTCAAACTCCTGACCTCAGGTGATCCGCCCACCCCGCCTCCCAAAGTACTGAGATTACAGGTGTGAGCCACCATGCCTGGCCTAATGTCATATTTTTAAAAACCAGCAAGATCAAAGGACAACAAATCATGAAATAATTTACCAGTGCTTTTCAAGGAAAGTGGGAATCCTCCCTCCCCACCGGCAAATGTGGCAATGTCTGGTGACATTTTTGGTTGTTGCTTCTGGGTGCCACAGCACTACTGGCATTTAGTAGGTGAAGGCCAAGAATAGTGCTAAGCATCCCACAATGCACAGGACAGCCTCCCACAGTGAGGAATTACCCAACCCCAAATGTCAATAGTGCTGCTGTTATAAAACCTTCTGACAGATCTTAATGGTCTGAGACTAACCAAGAAAAACTCTAACTAAAATATGAGGCAATTTACTGAATCAGACAGATTGCAGTTTAAATTCCATCTTATGTCACCTACTAGCTGTGACACCTTGGGTAAGTTCATTATCCTCTGCTTCCACATTTGAGGCGAAATCCCTATTTCACTCTGTTATTATGATTAAGTCAGTCAAGTACAGTAGCCAGTACATAGTCTAATAAACAGCCATTATTATTTTTTCCTTCCTTGAATTACAGCTCCCAAAATATCTGCAGGGAATATGATGCCCTCTGGCCACTCAAATCACTATGCCTAAAAAGGTACTTTGTCAGAAAGAATGACATGTTGAAGAATAATAATAAACACTATAAAGGTATACACAGGAGTACCTGAGCCCTGAGAATCACATGCACCTCATCCACAAAAACCAAGAAGAACAGTCAGGTATCCATCTACCAATCTATGTGCTGGTCCACCCAACCAGTGATTCAAACAGAAATACTGAGTGCCTTCTGTTGGTTACATATATTAGTACTATATAAAATAATAGATATGGGCTGGGCATGACATCTCACACCTGTAATCCCAGCACTTTGGGAGGCTGAGAGCCCAGGAATTCCAGACCAGCTTGGGCAAGAAAAGGAGACCTCATCTCTACAAGAAATTTAAAAATAAGCTGGGCATGGTGGCACATACCTACAGCTACTTGGGAGGCTGAGGCAGGAGGATCACTTGTGCCCTAGAGGTTGAGGCTGCAGTGAGCTGAGATCGCAGCACTGAATTACAGCTTGGGTGACCAACTGAAACCCTGTTTCGAAAATAAATAAATAAATAGGCCAGGCACGGTGGCTCACGCCTGTAATCCCAACACATTGGGAGGTCAAGGCGGGTGGATCACCTGAGGTCAGGAGTTCAAGACCAGCTTGATCAACATGGCAAAACCCTGTCTCTACCAAAATACAAAAAATTAGCAGGGTCAAGGCTGGGCGCCGTGGCTCATGCCTGTAATCGCAGCACTTTGGGAGGCCAAGGTGGTGGGTCACTTGAGGTCAGGAGTTCGAGACCAGCCTGACCAACACGATGAAACCTCATCTCTACTAAAAATATAAAAATTAGCTGGGCGTGGTCGCACATGCTTGTAGTGGGAGACTGAGGCAGGAGAATCACTTGAATCTGGGAGGCAGAAGTTGCAGTGACCTGAGATCATGCCACTGCACTCCGGCATGGACGACAGAGCAAGACTCCGTCTTAAAAAAAAAAAATTAGCCAGCATGGTGGTGGATGCCTGTAATCCCAGCTACCGAGATTGCACCATTGCACTCCAGCCTGGGTGACAAAGCGAGACTCTGTTGCAAAAAAAATGAATAAACAGGCCAGGTACAGTGGCTTACATCTGTAATCCCAGCACTTTGGGAGGCCGAGATAGGCAGATCACCAGAGGTCAGGAGTTTGAGACCAGCCTGACCAATATAGAGAAACCCCGTCTCTACTAAAAATACAAAATTAGCCTGGCGTGGTGGTGCATGCCTGTAATCCCAGCTCCTCAGGAAGCTGAAGCAGGAGAATCACTTGAATCTGAGAGGCAGAGGTTGCAGTGAGCTGAGACCATGCCATTGCACTCTAGCCTGGACAGCAAGAGCAAAACTCCGGCTCAATCAATCAACCAATCAATAAAATAAACATGGCCCTTAGAGTAGTCAATCTCCAAAGATGGCTCCAAAGAATATCCTCTTGGCATTCTCGCCCTTGTGTGGTCCCTTCCCACTCTGAATCTAGACTGCTCTATCACTAGCTTTAATCAAGAAAATGCAGCAAGCTGTGCCAATTCTGGGACTACCCTTTTAAAAGAATTGGCAGCTTCCGTTTCCTTCCTCTTAGAACTTCACTTTTGGAAACCTTAAGCTGCTATGTAAGAAGTCTGTCCCTGTCATCTATATAGCAAGAGATATTAAAAAAATTAAAAATTAAAAAAAACAAAAAAGAAGAAGCCTGGCTACTCTGGAGAGGCCATGAGGAGAGAAGAGACCCTGAGTCTACACGGCGAGGGAGAGAGACCCAGTTTATTCTAACTGGGCCTCTAGATGACTCTAGAGAGAATCCAAGCAAGACCAGCAGAAGAACTTCCCAACTGAGCCCAGTCTACTCCCTAAAAAAACAGGAAAAATAACTGAATCGGTTTTAAGTCAGTAAGTTTTGGAGTGTGGTTTGTTATACATCAATATGTGAATAAAATAGTTCCTTATCTTTGTAGAACTTTCAAGCTAGGCACAACAGCAACATTAGAACTAAGTCCACGAGGTTAGTTTACAGCCATCATCACATCTCTCCTGCAAGAAACCCTGGCTATCCTCCCCCCAAAAAAGGCATTTGAAAATAGATTGTAAACAATAAAGCAAGTACAAATTTGCTTACTGTTTCTAAAGCATGAGGCCCCTGTATTAGTCAGAAGAGTCAATGTTCATTTAGAAAGATTTGCGCTCATTCCTACCTATCTCAAGGCTCTCCACCTTTCTGAAACACATTTCTGCCCCAGGTGGGTGCTCCCTTTCAATGTAGAAAATGGTCCTGTAATTTGGGAAATTAAGGTTATTTGTGCTCCCTCCTTTATCAAGAAGGAGGAGGCCAGTAGCAGTGACTCACTCCTGTAATCCCTGCACTTTGGGAAGTCAAGGCAGAAGGATAACTGGAAGCCAGGAGTTCAAGACCAGCCTAGGTAACACAGCGAGACCCGTCTCTAATAAAAATACAAAAATTAGCCAGGCATGGTGGCAGGCACCTGTAATCCCAACTACTCGGGAGGCTGAGGCAGGACAATCGCTTGAACCCAGGAGGCAGAGTTTACAGTGAGCTGAGATCGTGCCACTGCACTCTAGCCTACGTGACAAGAGTGAGACTCTGTTTCAGAAAAAAAAGAGAAAAGGCAAGCTATGGAATGGGAGAAAATATTTGCTAACCATATACCACATAAATGTTTAATGCCCATAATCTATAGGGAACTCCTATAACTCAATAACCAAAAAAACCCCCACAAATAACCATATTAAACAATGGGCCAAAGACTTGCATGCATATTTCTCTAGTAACAATACACAAATGGTCAACAAGTACATGAGAAGATGCTCAACATGAATAATCATTAGGAAATGCAAATCAAAACCACAATTATTTATCGCCTCACACCTGATAGGATGACCAATAAAAATGAAAAAAAAAAAAAAAAAAAACAGGAAATAACAAGTGCTGATATGGATATGAAGAAGTTGGAACCCTCATACACTGTTGGTAGGATTGTAAAATGGTTCAGCTGCTATGGAAAACAGTATGGAGGTTCCTCAAACAATTAAAAATAGAACTACCATATGTCCAGCAATTCCACTTCTGGTTACATATCTAAAAGAATTAAAAACAGGATCTTGAAGAGATATTTGCACACCCATGTTCATTGCAGCATTTTTCAAAATAGCCAAAATGTGGAAGCAGCCTAAATGTCCATCAGTAGATGAATGGATAAAGAAAATGTGGTATATACATAAAATGGAATATTATTCAGCCTTTGAAAACAAATTCTGATACATGTTGTAAGTTTTCTCTTTTTCTTTTTTTTTTTTTTTTTTTTTTTTTTGATGGAGTCTTTCTTTGTCACCTGGGCTGGAATGCAGTGGCGCAATCTCAGCTCACTGCACCCTCCGCCGCCTGGGTTCAAGCCATTCTCCTGCCTCAGCCACCCCTCTGAGTAGCTGGGATTATAGGTGCCCAGCACCACAGCCCACTAATTTTTGTATTGTTAGTACAGACGGAGTTTCACCATGTTGGCCAGGCCAGTCTCGAACCCCTGACCTCAAGGGATCCACCTGCCTTGGACTCCCAAAGTGCTGGGATTACAGGTGTAAGCCACCATGCCTGCCACTATGACATATTAATAAATGATCCTTAAGGACGTTATGCTAATTAAAGTAACCCAATTGCAAAAAGACAAATACTGCAAGATCCCATTAGTAAGATATATCTAAAGTGATAAAACTCACAGAAACAGAAAGCAGAGTGGTAGCTACCAGAGACTTGGGGGAGGGGGAAAAGGAGTCATTCAAATACAGAGTTTCAGTCACACAAAATGAGGTTCTAGAGATCTACTGAAAAACAAAGTGTACTGTACACTTTTAAATTATTAAGAGGGTAAATCTATGTTATGTTTTCTACTACAGACACATGTACACAAAGATAAAAAGGGTTACACGTGCCAACAGAACAAAGAAAGGATAAACGCCACCTTGCTGAGGTGAAACGACCCAAGTGGACAGCAAGGAGACAGAGGCAGTAGAAGCTGGGCTACCTTTGTGTAGGGGAGGAAAAAAGCATAAGAGGCAAAAAGATTCACACGTACCCTCTGATGCAGCAAAGGAAAAGGGCACAATGTTAACAAGCTGCAATTCTCTCTTTCTATGACAAGGTCATACTTTCAGCTCTGATTCCTTTATTATTACAATTTTCTACTCCTGCTCTAACTTGATTTTAATTTCCTGACAAGTGACACCCAAGTCATGCGGCCTTTTCATTGGAACCCACCACTCTGTCCAAGGTGCTCTGCAAAAGGTGCAGGCATTCTTCTCCAAGATTTTACATAGTCCATTTACATAGTCCAAAAGAAGGTTGTTCTCATACTGCATAATCTGGCATAATAGAGATCTGCTCACTAAAGAGAGCCTCATCCAGCAAATAAGCTTGGAACCTCCATTTTCCCCCTTTGGAAACAGAAGAGGAGTCTGTTAATTGTTGCTATTTAAAAATCAGGCAGCTTCTCAGGTGAGGGGGCTGTCAGCATGTCAGCCTACAGCAAGCAGGGGGAGCCCCTGCGGGTGAATTAGGCAGGATGGGTGGGGTGGTGGAACGGGTACTGCAATGACCAGTGCCTCCCCCTGGTGGAGCCAAGTGGTAGGGCACTTAGGAAATATTTACCCACACCTAACCATCAACACATTTTGCTTGAGCTAATGCAATGGCCAAGTACACAAAATTGGATTTAACTAGGAAACATGACATCAGCCTAGCACAGACCAAGGCATCAAGAAAGTCCATGCCTTGACAAAAGGAGATGCTGTCCTATTCAATTCCTGCTGACTGTAATGTGGGAATGTGAGCCAGTTTTTTCAACAGAATCCAGATATCTGAATTTATGTGGGAAAAAAAAATCAAAATTTTTAGAAACACTGTGGGGCAAACAAACATACTTGAGGACTATTTTGCAATCTCTGGGTTAATGTAACAACAGGCCCACCCATGAAAGCAAAATTGCCTCACACAAACATGTTGTCAGGAATGCTTCCAAGAGCTGAAATAAGATGTACTGGATCCTGCGCCCACCCCGCAACCCCTTCATAAATGTGTAAGAAATCCAGGAGGAGGAGAGGACGCTACCTGCACAGTTCTAATGGGCTGGGACCAATTACAATAAGCAAAATGTGTTATGCAAACAGAACCCCATACACCTGGTGTTATTGTCTTGGGAAAACCTCCAACGCACACTTGAGAGCACTACTCTGAATAGATACAGTAGAGAAGGGGATCTGAAGCAGGAAGAATGAGTACACGGGAAATTGCTCCCAACATATTTGCAGCACACATACAGACTTCACTGCAGTCCCTGAGTGCTCCAACACCCTGAGCTGACAGAAGCGATTACATCTTTTCATGTTTCAGGGTGTATACAAAGCACACAGCACGCTCTACGCCATTCAGCCCAGAGAGAGGAATGATGAGAAATAATTTAGATCAGCCTAGCAGGTGCTAACATGACCTGCACTGGGGGAAGGGCTGCCTGCCAAACATACTGCCTGGAGGCCCTGGAGGCTCATGCCCTCCCAACCAGGGCAAGCCTCCTCATTTGCATGAGATTCCCAAGAAAGACAGAAAGTGAGGCTGGAGAACCTTGCTTCAGGCCAGATAGCACAAGAAACAAGTAATTATTCATGCATTTATGCCTGCTCTTAACCATCAAAGAATCCCATAAGAGCCAATAGTTAGAGCATCTAGTCCAAAGGAAAGAGAGAGAACAAGCACAAGTGCAGGAGTCCCCTAACAACCTCTTTGGTGCCCTCACTGTCATAATGCCTTCTATTACTCTAGCACCTGACTCTTCCAAATCACATTCCTATAAAGCAGGAACTGGCAAACTATAGCCTGCAGGCCAAAGCCAGCTATGAACGGTTTTCATATTTTTAAATGACTGAAAAACATCAAAAGAATTTTTTATGACTCGTGAAAATTATATGAAAATCACATTTGTCTCCATAAATAAAGTGTTACTGGAGCACAGCCACACTCTCATTCATTGATTCATTCATTTATTTGGGACAGAGTCTCGCTCTGTAGCCCAGGCTGAAGTGCAATGGCACGATTTTGGCTCACTGCAACCTCCGCTTCCCAGATTCAAGCAAGTCTCCTGCCTCAGCCTCCCAAGTAGCTGAGAGAACAGGCACCTGCCACCATGCCAGCCAATTTTTCTATTTTTAGTAGAGGGGTTTTGCCATGTTGGTCAGGCTGGTCTCAAACTCCTGACCTCAAGTGATCCAACTGCCTTGGCCTCCCGAAGTGTTGAGATTACAGGCGTAAACCACTGAGCAGGCCCACACTCATTCGTTTAGATATTGTCTGTGATTGCTTTCATACTACAACAGCAAAGTTGAGTAATTGCAATAGCGACTGTATGGCCTCCAAATCCTAAAATATTTACTATCTTGACCTTTATAAAAAGCCAATGCCTGATATAGAGGGTAGGGCAGGGAACATACGCAGAATTCAGAGGCTCAAACAGAGTGACCTAGTCAGGCAGGTGAGCAGCAAAGGTAAGAAAGATTAACAGAATGTTACCCCTCCTTCACTCTATCCTCATTCCCATATTGCCAAAGAGAAAACAGGTTGCCTAACCATCCCAATGACAAATACATTAGATATCTAAATGTTATTGCTGGCTGGGCATAGCGGCTCACGCCTGTAATCTCAACACTTTGGTAGGCTAAGCGAAGTGGATCACTTGAGGTTAGGAGTTTGAGACCAACATGGTCAACATGGTGAAACCCTGTCTCTACTAAAAACACAAACATTCAGCCAGGTGTGGTAGTGGGTGACTGTAATCTCAGCTACTTGGGAGGCTGGAGCAGGGGAATCACTTGAACCCGGGAGGCGGAGGTTACAGTGAGCCAAGATTGTGTCACTACACTCTAGGCCTGAGCAACAAGACTATGTCTCAAAAATAAATAAATAGGTAAGTAAGTAAGTAAGTTACTGTCTTATGAAGAGGCAGGAGATGCCTGGATTTTTCCACTTAATAAGACACAGAAGACTAAGTGGACAAAAGCCAGTATGTATGTGATTGTCAGCAATGGAACAGGGGCTATGTTTTTCTCATACAAGGGTATGAGACTACTCTTCCCCAACCTCCAAATAAGAAGAATAAGACTAACATCTCAAGGTGACAGTTATTTAAAATAAAACAGAAAGTTTTTCTCAAAAACTTGAGAAGGAAGCTCTTGAAAACCATTTGTAATAGGAGAATTTACTACTGATAAACTTAAGAGCTTATGCGGAAAAAAAGGTTTAAGAGTTCTAATCTATGAAATCTATGAAATAATGTTCAGTTAAATAAAACAGGCAATGGGAAATACTTTATACATCTTACATTAGTAATAATGAATACTACACAATTAATTTTTATTTGCCACTAACAATGCTCATACTCTTGGGCACTAGCAATTCCACTTCTAGAACTTCATCTTCTAAAAACGCTCAAGTACACAAAGATCCTGCAACACAGTAAAAAAAGAAAAAACACGGCCAACATGGTAAAACCTCGTCTCTAATAAAAATACAGAAATTAGCCAGGTATTGTGGCACACACCTGTAATCCCAGCTACTAGGGAGGCTGTGGCACGAGAATCACTTGAACCAGAGAGGTGGAGGCTGCAGTGAGCCAAGAGCGAACCGCTGCAGTGAGCCAAGAGCGTACCACTGCACTCCCGCTTGGGCTACAAAGCAAGACTCTGTCCCAAAAGAAAAAAAAAGGAAAAGAATTAAAATAAATGGAAAAATGTGTTTTCATTAGCATAGAAAAAAATTCTGGAGTTAACACATGCACAAATTGTTAATAGCAAATCTCTGAGCAGTGGCTTTGAGAGGATATTCGCTTTCTATAATCGCACATTTCCGTACTTTTTTTTTACAAATGAATTGGCAATAGTTTTGTAAGCAGCAAAAAACAGGCATTCCGTTTCCATTTATGATCTCTTGTTTACCATAAATTTTTCAAGCTCTCCCTCAGTTTCAATAACATGCCTTCTTATTTGGAGGTTGGAGAACAGTAGAGGGGTTTTGTTGCAGGTAATATGCCTACTGAGAGAACTGATTCATTCATTCACTCATTTGTTCACCCATTCATCAGCTCTTTATCCAAACATTTAAGGCCTCTTTTATTCTGACAGAATCAGTCACTCCTCCTTGGTTTTCAACATAGTCTCAAGACACAAATCAATCTAAAAGTGTGTGGAGTTGGCCTAGCTTTAATTTACCCTACTTAGCTCCTAGGTCTATTCTCAACCAGCAGCCACAGCTATCTTTTTAAAATATAAGATCGTGCTATTCCACTTCTGATGGCTTCCCAAATCTCTCAAAGGAAGAGAAAAAAAAATCCCTTAAATGGCTTAGAAGACCCTGCATAATCTCATCCTTGTCACCTCTCCAACTTCATCTTCTATCACTCCATCCCTTGCTGTGCTCCAGCTGCACTGTCTGACAGTGCCAAGCATCTCAGGGATTTTGCATTTGCCCTTTCCTCTAAAATGTCCTTCCCCTAATGTCAATGGGGTTTGCTTTTGTACTTCTTGAAGGTCTCCTCTGCTCCAGTGTAACATTATCAAGACTTTTTTGGTGACCCTATTTCAAACTGCAGCATCCTCTACACTTTTTATACATTTCTCTTTTTTGCCATAGAACTTGTCACAGTCTGGCATACTAGCTTTTTTAAATTGACGTTCTCCCATTAGAATGAAAGAATTATTGCTGGCATTTAAATAGCACCTGGTGCCAGCTGGGTGTGGTGGCTTACGCCTGTAATCCCAGCACTTTGGGAAGCCAAGGTGGGCGGATCACCAGAGATCAGGAGTTGAAGACCAGCCTCACCATCATGATGAAGCTCCATCTCTACTAAAAATACAAAATAAGTTAGCCAAGCATGGTGGCAGGCACCTGTAATCCCAGCTACTTGAGAGGCTGAGGCAGGAGAATCGCTTCAACCCGGGAGGCGCAGGTTGCAGTGAGCCGAGACTGCACCACTGCACTTTAGCCTAGGCAACAAAAGTGACACTGTCTCAAAATAAAATAAAATACCACCTGGTATGTGCAGGTGCTTAGTAAATATCTGTTAATGGAATGAGTGAATGGATGGATGTATGGATCAATCACAGTTTACAAGCCCAACTCTCAGGGTTATTAGGAAGAACAAAACTCATGCATGGAGCAGCCCTTGTGCATACTCCTCAATTCCCTCTTTTTTTCCTTAGAAACAGGGTCTCCACCCTGTTGCCCAGGCTGGAGTACAGTGGCACAATTATGGCTCACTGCAGCCTCAACCTCCCAAGCTCAAGCAATCCTCTCACCTCAGCCTCCTGAGTAGCTGGGACTTACAGGCGCATGCCACAACACCCAGCTAATTTTTTAGCTTCTTGTAGAGATGAGTTTTCACTATCTTGCCCAGCCCTGGTCTCGAACTCCTGAGCTGAAGCCATCTGCTCACCTTGGCCTCTCAAAGTGCTGGGATTACAGGCATAAACCACCACGCCCAGTCCTCAGTACCCTTTTCTAAAGCCTGAGTTTACCTTCCCCAGCTTCCTTTCCCTTATCTCTCTTAAGACAAGTTGGTTAATTCCACCACAGGCTTTGTCTCCTTTTTATTTCCCAATACTTCGTCCTCCTTCTTTCCCAGAAAGAACATGTCATGATTTGCCTGTATCACAAATGAAATTCTCACGGTTGAGGATTCTTCCCTATTTGTCCTTAAATGCCAAACTTCTAAGAACTCAGAAGTTAGGAAGGGTTTATTGTATCTTGAATACCAAAGATGACAATTCCACCAGTTTTTTTCAAGGGCAACTATTCATACCCTGCATAATTAGAGGTAAAGCAAAACTTTCTGTTAACATAAGGATTCTGATCTCCACAAGAAAAAAAGGACCTACAAGCATCTCAAAACTTAAAAAGGTTCTTTGTAATGATGCTCAGACTCCAAAACAAAAGATGACAGCACACATTTTCTCAAACCCTAAAAATACTACTTCTAAGCAAATTTAATGAAAGCCTTCCACAGAAACTTAAAGAAAAATAAAGCATCAGTGGGAAAAAGTTTTCACATTTAATTTGGATCATCCACATATAATTTTTTAACTAAATCAAGACCAAGTATACCTTCACAGAAATTGTAGAAGAATCTTTAAGGAGGAAAAAAAATACCGACAGCACTGACTGGCAGAGATATTACTGAGATGCCAAGCCAAAGACCAACAAAATGGTCTCAAGAGCAAGCTGTATTAAATAGGAATGGGGTACCAAAAAGGAAAAAAAAAAAAAGGCTGCATATGATGCCAGTGAAGGTGCAGGCCCTGAGTCATCAGTTTGAAGTTAATATGAAGGACACATATTGGACCAGGTACAATAGACTTATTACAGGCTTCAGGACAACCCATTCACAAGTTAAGAACATAGAACACAGTGAAACATCAGAGGTCAACAGAGTTCAAGTTATGGAAGGTGTGACTTCCTTGTACAACTCTAGGTAATACTGCTTCATTTATTCAGCCAATGACTCTCTGTAAGACCAAATGATGTGATATAATAATAGATCTTTTTATCTTTTTTGCTAAAAAGGCCAAACAGGACGTATACTGCATATGAAATCATAGGGAATATAATTTCAATTCTACTTATTCAATTCAACTAACGTTCACTGAGCACCTACTGTGTGGCCAGGTAGTAGTCTAGGTACAGAAGGGATACATACAGACACTGCCTTCAGGGAGCTCACTGATAGAAAGGTAAACAAACAATTTTCTGTCATGGGTGCAATATCACAAAGAAGTATCTAGTACACATGCAACAAAAAAGGAAGTGATTATTTGGGGCGGTCAGGGAAGGTTTCCCAAAGGAAATGGTGGCAGCTGTACTGGGTTTTGAATAATAAATTGAGTATATTCGCCATCCAAAGAAACTGGGAGAGATTAGCTATCAAAACTCTTCAGACCCAGCTAGATCAGTGGCACAGAAAAACTACTGTAGTTGGACCCCTTTCTATACCAGTCAGGCTAAGAAGACTGCCACTTTCCTCATTTTCAGGTGGCCAGCTCCCTTTTGTGGACTTATAATCAGCCCCACAGACACACCCATTTATTTTCTGCCATCAGTGATGTTTGGGCAGAGGACTCCATGGAGAATCTCCAGGCGACTGGAACTAAGGGGGCAAATAAGTGTGGTGGTCAACAAAGCTTCAAAGGGCTTCAGACTGTTTTAAAGTCCAAAACAATTCCTCCATAAAAGTCTAAGAAACTCAGCAATCCAATGAGGGCTTCTAACGCTAACCTTTGATGTTCTGGCCACATTTCACACCAAGGCCATCAATGTACATCCCCAGTCTTCATCCATCATGAGAGAAAAAGATCTAAATACTCAGAACACACTCAGTCTTACTAAATACTCCAGACCCAAGGCTTTCTTAACTACCTGGAGAGAGAATACAGAAACAATTAGTGCTTCTATGAGGAGACTGAGACCAATTTTTATCTCTCTCAGTGGCTGGGATTTTAATAGTGGACATCCCTAACTGGAATCACCCTATTAAAACTAAGCAATGTAGTTCTATGGGCAAATAACTAAAACAGCAATTCTCAACACAGTAAGCACTGTGTTGGTTACCACTCTACCCAGAAATAATAATTACAAATTATCTAACAGACCTCCAATTTCTTACAATAAGAGTTGACTAAGGCTGGGTACAGTGGCTCACGCCTGTAATCCCAGCACTTTGGGAGGCCAAGGCAGGTGGATCACGAGGTCAGGAATTCGAGACCAGCCTGGCTAACATGGTGAAACCTCTGTCTCTACTAAAGATACAAAAAATTAGCTGGGCGTGGTGGCATGTGCCTGTAATCCCAGCTACTCAGCAGGCTGAGGTGGGAGAATCGCTTGAACTCCAGAGGTGGAGGTTGCAGTGAGCCAAGATCACACCACTGCACTCCAGCCTAGGCCACAAAGCGAGATTCCGTCTCCAAAAAAAAAAGAGAGAGTTGACTGAAGAGTCCCCTCAGGCAATGACCTACATGAACAACAGAGGTTTTGAGGAAGAAAACTGGTGTCTGAAGGCACTGATTTCAAAAGAAATGGAGGAAAGGGTGCCCTCTTCAGGGCCCAGGAGTTCGAATCCCACCTTTGCTTATAAACACCTCTCTAAGAAGTCATTTAGTCTCTCTGCATCTATTTTCTCATCAGAAAGAGACTGGATTTCAAAAGTTCTAGGTTCCCTCCAGTCTTAACTGACCATTGAAACCATATTCTTTTTCCTAATACCAGCCTTTAAAGGCCAAGGGCACCCTACTGCAGGGAGCCACAATACCCTGATCTCCTGGATCATGCACTCCCACGGAGAAGTCATTTCTTTGTAGTGCAGCAAGGGCATGCTACTCAAGTTGCAAAGTAGCATCAGACTATTATACAAAGACAGCCTGTCCTCCACTGCCCACAGGCAAAAGGAGACAAACTGTGTACTGGTTATTACCACTCAGCAGCACAGAGCTACACTGAAATACACACTGTGTGCTTATTAACACTGTCACTATTTGCAAATACTATTAAATATCCCAGCAGCACGAAGGATCCAAACATCTCTCCTTAGCCTATCTCCCACTACAAGGCCAATGAACAAAACTTTCTTTCAAGTACAATCGCCTTTTGTGAATTCCACTCACTCAGGAACAACAGTCATCTCCAAAAACAGGCTTTGTTAAAAGAGCTAACCTCATACACAAACAGTAGGGACATCTTTTCTTTCCAGCCATCCCAACCTAGCAGCAGCAGCCCAACAGTGACACCTGCTGGAGAACTAGAAACAAGGGCTGGCTCACCAGCTAGAGACTTTTAGCTCTAGAAGGCAGCAGAAGAGGCAGACTAGCACCTGTTTGTCTTAGTGATTTACACGAGAATGCAGTCATTCAAATGGTGGTCCTTTAATGTGTATGCACTTAGAATATTTTACAACATACCTCACTTTTGAGACAGCTGTCAGCCCTCATGGCATACCACATCCTAGCTCATTTAAAAATGATTCCATATACATAATGTAACTACCGTATTCATATACTATTTTACAATGAAAACCCTGAGTTATTTGTATATTTTAAAAGAAAAAGAGCATAAATATAAAATTGTTTACAGTGAGATGAACATTTTCATTTTTTATAATACACATTTTTAAATGGTTGAACTTTAAACCACAATGCATATACTTTTTGGCACCATAAAAGAAAGCTATATTTAAACAAAAAAGTTTGGTACATCCTTAATAGTTTCTGGGTTTTGGTTTTGGTTTTTTTTTTTTGAAACAGAGTCTTGCTTTGTCGCCCAGCATGGACGGCAGTGTCACAATCTCGGCTCACTGCAACCTTCACTCCCCAGGTCCAAGTGATTCTCCTGCCTCAGACTCCTGTAGCTGGGACTACAGGCATGTGCCACCACACCTGGCTAATTTTTTGTATTTTTAGTAGAGACAGGGTTTCTAATGATATATATCATTAGAAAACGATTATTTTTATTAATAATCATTTACTTTTTTTTTTTTTTTGAGACAGAGTCTCACTCTGCCACCCAGGCTGGAGTGCAATGGTGTGGTCTTGGTGCACTGCAACCTCCGCCTCCCAGGTTCAAGCGATTCTCCCACTTCAGCCTCCTGGGTAGCTGGGACTACAGGTGTGTGCCACCATGGCTAATTTTTGTATTTTTAGTAGAGATGGGGTTTCACTATGTTAGCCAGGCTGCTCTCGAACTCCTGACCTCATGATACACCCGCCTCAGCCTCCCAAAGTGCTGGGATTACAGGCATGAGCCACCACATCCAGCCTTTATTAAATGATTAATAATATTTTAGGCGTGTGATAGACATTAGTCACATGTGGCTATTTAATTAAAAAATTTTAAATTACATTTATTTTCTCAGATCACAGTAGAAGCATTTCAAATGCTCAATAGCCATGCGGGGCTAGTGGCTACCATTTTAGATAGCACAGATAGAGAACATTTCCATCAGTGTAAGAAGTTTCATTGGACAGCATTCTAGTGAAGTATTTACAGACAAAATTATCTGATCTCTAGGTGGGAGGAGCAGATGGAATATAGATTAAAGAAAGCTAGCCAAGCACTAATAACTTTTGAAGTCAGGTTACAGGTGTATGGAAGTTCAGTCATACTTTTCTCTTTGTTTTTATATATGTTTGAAGATTTCCATAACAACAAGTTAAAAGAAAAAAAAAAGTGGTTCACTTGAAAATGAAGTATTCAGCCAGGGGTGGTGGCTCACACCTGTAATCCCAACACTTTGAGAAGCCGAGGTGGGCGGATCACCTAAGGTCGGGAATTCAAGACCAGCCTGACCAACATGGAGAAACCCCATCTCTACTAAAAATACACAATTAGCCAGGTGTGGTGGTGCATGCCTGTAATCCCACTACTCAGGATGCTGAGGCAGGAGAATCGCTTGAACCGTGAGGCAGAGGTTGCACTGAGCTGAGGGCATGCCACTGCACTCCAGCCTGGGCAGCAAGAGCGAAACTCCGTCTCAAAAAAAAAAAAAAAAAGCTATCATATTAAGGAAAATGCCATGAAGGGCAACTTGCACAAATCTTTAGTCATGAAGACCAGAGTTCAAATTCTCACTCAAGACACCTATTATGTGACCTTTAACAAGAAACTGACTTCCCTGAGCTTCACTTTCCTCAACTATAAAATGGGAAATTGAATACCTGACTTGCAAAGAGTTGCTGTTGAAAGCAGAAGTAATTATTTCAAAGCAAGAACAAAATACCTAACACATAATAGGCCCTCAGTAACTGGTATCTCTCTCTCTTTTTTTTTTTTTTTTCAAAAATGGAGTCTCGCTCTGTCACCCAGGATGGGGTGCAGTGGCGCAATCTCAGCTCACTGCAACCTCTGTCTCCCAGGTTCAAGCAATTCTCCTGACTCAGTCTCCCAAGTAGCTGGGACTACAGGCACACACCACCACCCCCGGCTAATTTTTGTATTTTTAGTAGAGACAGGGTTTCACCATGTTGGCCAGGGTGGTCTCAAACTCCTGACCTCAAGTAGTCTGTTCACCTCAGCCTCCCAAAGTGCTAGGATTACAGGTGTGAGCCACTGCTCCTGACAGTACTGGTATCTCTAATTATTATCAAACAATAAAATTTCTTTCTTTCTTTTTTTTTTGGAGACAGAGTCTTGCTGTTATTGGCTGGGCTGGATGCAGTGGCATGATCTCAGCTCACTGCAACCTCTGCCTCCCAGATTCCAGCAATTCTCCAGCCTCAGCCTCCTGAGTAGCTGAGATTACGGGCACCAGCCACCACACCCAGCTAATTTTTGTGAATTTTTAGTAGAGACGGGGTTTCACCATGTTGGCCAGGCTGGTCTCAAATTCTTGACCTCAGATGATCCATCCGCCTTGACTTCAGGTGATTCACTCGCCTCGGCCTCCCAAAGTACTGGGATTACAGGCATGAGCCACCACGCCTGGCCTAGAGTTTCTTTTAAACCACCCAGGTATTTCTCAGAACAGCATATGAAGAGGTCCTACTAGAACAGAATGGACAAAAGCTAACTAGAGCCCACTGGTACTACAGAAACAGCAACTGCTCGGTTTCTGAGAGCAGTAACTGAAGACAGTCCTTTTACAGTGATCTTTAATGAACTTTTTAAATGCCTACTACACGTCACGCACTGTGCTGACTGCCCTCTCACCTCTATTGACAAAGAGGAAGAACAGAGGCTCGGGCTCCTGATGTGGACCATTATGCAAGGCACAATATTCCAAAAGCAGGAATTGAAGAGCTGTTAATCCAGAACTGGTTTCAAGCATATGGGTAGAGTTAGCAACCTCTCTACTTTATCTTTGACAGCCAGTCAAGTCTCCCTCTGTTTCCCATCCCAAGTCCTTAGTAACTGCCTAAGAACCTACATGTACTATACCCTTTCCTCCCTTAGTATGTGCTTTTTCCCTAAAATAAAAAGGTCTTTCCCTCTCCAAATCATACCCATCTTTCAAGACTTAATTTTGCAAAGCTTTCTTGGATGGTATTTCCCTTTCTCTGAAATTAGACTACATCGGATTTCACTACCATATAATGAAGCATTTGTTCATCTATACTTTTGATCAATTTCATTGCCTTGCCTCCACAGTAACACTGTAGACTCAGGTGGGTAAAGACCAAGTATTATACCTCTTTTGTATTTCCACAGTGCCTAGCACAGTGCTAGAAAATTTGTAACCATTCAACTAATACTTATTGACTGAGTGACTGTCTAAAGCATCCTCCCAAAATAACAAGTACATTATGTGCATAATTCACATTCCCACCCTTGTTAGAAGCGAAGCTTATGTCAGAGAAATTTCAGTTGCTTCAACAGAGGATGTAATGCAGCGCAATATGCTGTTTGGATCCAACAGGCATATTCTGGGAGTTGGTGATTATGCTAGATTTGACCTTTACAAAATTACAGAATGAAGTCCCTAATAAATCAAGATAGATGCGCACATAGCCATACATGGAACATGTGGTGGGCGGTCAACTACACCCACTCTGTTTCTTCCATGAAAGAGTTGGCTAGGATGCCAATCCGAGTATGGAGAGTCCTTCCTTCCATGAATTATTCTTCTCCACCCCAAGGTGAATGTCCATCTGGAAGATCCATTCAGAGAATCTCAACTGAGCAACTAATCTGCTGTCCAAAAACAAGCATCTCTAAAAAAAAACTGGAACTTTTCTTGACATATATATATAATTTCTTTTCTTTTCCCTTTGTCAAACTGCAGTGTTCCAAAAGATAAGGATTAAGAAATGAACTCGGTTATCCAAACCAACACAATCAGCGAAGAGACAATATACTAATCTGTAACATGCAGGGTTCTCTTTTACTTACTCCTTGGCACTCTGGAAAATTGTTTCGTCTCACAATAAGTAGTCCTGCACATACAATGTCTCAGGAAGTTCAAAAAGCCAGGCAGAGAAAATCAATGGTTCCATCTCCTCATGCCTCTCTAACCTAATCTACACTCTCCTTTCAAGGCTAAAGCCAGAACCTTGAGCTTAGCCAGAAATAGAGCTAGCACAGCCAACTGACTCATACTGCTAGGCCCTATCCTATCTCTGCCACCAGAGCAAGATTTTCCAAGAAAATGCAATGGGGAGATCAGAAGCAGATGCGTGGGTCTCAGACACTCCAGATACAGCCACAACATCTATAGGACTGAAGGAAATTATACAAGGAGAAAAGCAAGGGATGCAGAAGACAGGAAAGCAACTGCTTACCTCCTGAGTGAATCCTCCTCAGAGCTTTCCTCAGGCATATCCTGATGTAAGGCCTCCTGTGACACAGTTCCAGATCTGCTGGACTGGGTATAAATTCTTTCCCAGTGGCCTGTCTCCTGGTTAAAGGCCACCCCCACAGTCCTCTCCTCCTGCGGACTAGCAGAGCTGCTCAACTCCAGCCTGCTGGAGCTGGGCGTTTGACCCTCAGTCCGCTCGAGAGGTGGCAACTGGCTGCCACTCGATGGCACACCCTCAAAGGAGCTGGGGACCTGCCAGGAGGAGCTAGCCTCGCCAGAGGAGTAGTTAGGTGTGGTTCTTTCCCAGCGCAGGGTATCGTTGTTGAAGGTGAGGAGATTGTGGCAAGCACGGCAGCGATTCAGGTGGCCACGGGACAGGTTGGAGTTGTTCTCACTGCTGTGTGGGGTGGGCTGGTGGGAAGGGCCTGGCCTCTCAGATTCGATGTTATTGTTGAGCATTTCCTGGGCCTGGTGGGTCTGGGGAGCTTCCCCGCTCAGGCTCTGATCCAGCTCTTGAAGCCGGTCATACTCCAAAAAGAAGCGTCTCAGGTCACACTGAAGCTCATGGCGAATGCTGCCTGAGTTGTTTTGGCTGGAGCCATTCCCTCCATCTGACTCAGTTGCCAACCCTGATGCTGGAAAACCCCTCCCTTCTGTGGCTGAAGTGTACACAGATGCCTGAGAGCCACCTTCTTGCTGTCTCAGCACAGACAGCAAACTCACCGAAGAGGCACTGGTCCTGGGTGGGGGCATGGATTCCGCCTCAGAGCGGGAGTTCAGACTGAGTACTGTCCGGGTCCACTCAGATCCTGTCAGCCCAGGAGCTATTTCTCGGTGATACCTAGAAGGGTGGCTAGACAGAGGCCCTCCCAAAGAGCGGCGGGTAGGACCCAGACTGAGGTTGCGGAGCGTGTTGCCGGCAGTGCTGCTCTGGACTGTACTGAAGGCAGACGGCCGGTTCAGGAGGCCCTGGTCCTGCTGCGTTGACGAGGCCTGCTCCGGGGGATGGAAGGGCTCGGTCTGTACAAAAGAAAAGGAAGGGGTAGTAGCTCTGGCAGAAGCAGGGGGGACACTGTCCTGGTGTGGCAAGAGGGAAGGAACTCGAGTGCCAGAGCAGCGGCTGCAAAGGCACAGAATCCCAAGGTGCTGGCAGCACTCAGCTGTGGGGTAACTGACCCGCTGTCGGAGCCTGATGTAAGCGGAAGTCCTGGGGCGCTCCGTGGAGGGCTGAGGGGGAGGCGGTGGGGGTGAGGGGGTAGCAGAATCTTGCACTGTGCTTTGCTCTCCCACCTGGATGCCAGAGGAGCGGGAGGACAGCATGTGCAGGAAATTGTGGAGGAGAGGCGTCCGTCGAACTGGCTGTGATTGCAGGAGGGCACGCTGACGGTAGTGGGGTAATTCTGTTCCATCTATGGGGATCTCTGGTTCGTCATCACCCTGCAGCGTGGACCAGCATGGGGCAGGGGGTAGAGCAAGGCAGTTAAGTAGAACCTCCAAGTAAATCAAGAAAAACTAACCACTGACAATCATCCAAGGAAAACGATGTTCACAGATAGAAAACACCTCTCTACCCCTGAAGCACTGACAACTGGCTTCAGATTCAGAATAATCACATGGTATTAAATTTTCCACTCCCAATTAGCAGTATATCTGAATGAGTACAGCTGACAAACCAATTGTCTTACAAAAGACATCTCCCTATGACATAGAAGCAGTGAGGGGAAGCAAAATGTCAACCAGCCAGAGGCACGTGAGTGACAAGCTATCCAAAACTGTCTAGTGATGATAAAGGTTACTTCTAATGAGGTGATCACTGGAGGGTTTCAGAATCAACTCTCCTGTCAAGATTATGGCTATAACTCTGTATATACAGTCTAAAGCTAGTTTTAAATCTTAACTGGAAAGACAGACTTGGGTATTGAGAATTAAAATCCAATAGAATCAGAATTGGAATACTAGTTAAGAAAGGAAGTCACAGTTTAGCTGGAGTTGGAACTGCTGGACTAACTTACCTGTTGATTAGAGGGGTTAACAATTGCTGTGAGTAAGTAGTGTCCAAGTGGATCAAATCTCACCAGACTGAAATCACAGAAGAAGAAACAAAGACAGGCATAGAGAGATTATGTTAACTGAGAAGAGGAAACTTGTATTCAAATCTATAGCAATCATTACTGATAACTGTGGTATCATTCAGGTATCCACTTCATTCAAGACTTTCAAAACTTTCAAAGAGGTTAAAATAATAACGCTCAATACTTCTTGCCAGAGTAAAGGAATGTGTATCACAAAAATAATGATTTCACATGAAAAACACCTAGGGTTTCCATGCCAGGAAACAGCTACATTAAGCACACATTTGCTCAAATACAAGAGCCCATCCTAACAATAGAGCATAAAATGCTCTCATCTCTGCCACAGGATCAGTTCTTCCCTCATATGGCAGCTACACTAGCAACAAGCATGAATCTTGGTGGCAATGAATAATCCCAGCCTTAAATGACATAGCTGAAACGAGAAAATTAGCCTCTATTCGACTGCAAATCCAAGAGGACCAAAGAAACACAATACATCAACTTTAATACAGATAATATGTTTTGATCTTGAGGACTAAATAAATGTCAATTACATGCTTACATCTCCATCTTCCAGTTTGATAAACACAGACAACCCACCAAGCTATCTAAAATGCCACCCAAACTTCTTTCAAGTTTCCCCAAAGAAGGACCACCCCAAACACAGTTAGCTTGGAAACTAAAAGAGAGTCTAATGGCCCTGGTCTCCAAAGACCAGAAGATGAGGCCAATAAGGAAAGCTGAAATGAACAAAATGAATGTCTCCCAGCTGATTAGCCAGCTGCTTAGAAAGTGGGAGGAGGCCAGGTGCAGTGGCTCACACCTATAATTACAACACTTTGAGAGGCCAAGGCAGGAGGATCACTGAAGGCGAGTTCAAGACCAGGAGTTCAAGACCAGCCTAGGCAACACAGTGAGACCCACCCCCGTCTCTATAAAAAAATTTAAAAATTAGTTGAGAGTGGCTGCATAGACCTGTAGTCCCAGATACTCCTAAGACTCAGATGGGAATTTCTTGAGCCCAGGAGGTTAATGCTGCAGTAAGCCATAACTGCACAACTGTACTCCAGCCTGGGTAACAGAGCAAGACCGTCTCTCAAAAAAAAAAAAGTGCGGGGGGGCGCTGGTGAGCATGATGGCTCACACCTGTAATCCCAGCGCTTCAGAGGCTGAGGCAGGTGGATCATTTGTGGTCAGGAGTTTAAGACCAGTCTGGCCAACATGGTGAAACCCTGTCTCTACTAAAAACACAAAAAAATGAGCCGGGTGTGGTGGTGGGTGCCTGTAATCCCAGCTACTCAGGAGGCTGAGAAACGAAAATCACTTGAACCCAGGAGGCAGAGGTTACGGTGAGCTGAAATTGCGCCACTGCACTCCAGCCTGGGTGACAGAGTGAGACCCTGTCTCAAAAAAAAAAAGTAAGAGGAGCTGAGGATGACAACCTGCCCTGAGCAGGAGTAACAACCTGCCTGCCAAGGTGACAGCCAGCAGAATGTCCTCTATCATGTCAGTCCTGTGCCAGATAATGCTGATGGGGCAGACCACTCACCGGACCCGTTCCATCTCACTAGCTGTCTTCACCACAGCAAAGGGCTCCCGTCGACTCCAATCCCAGAAGTGAATCTCATTGGCAGTGGCAATCAGCAGGAGCTGAGCCGTAGGGTGAAAAGCCAGGGAGGCAATGGCATTGTTGCTATCTGTGAACCAGCTTTCACTGCCACCCTGCAAATGCACCAATTCCAGATATTTTCAGGTTACAAGCTGCCAACAGACTGGGAAGTCAATTTCAAGAAAGGTCCATTTAAGGTAAAATGACCACATATAGGGCCTACTTTAAATATATCCTCTGCAAAAAGATGTAGAAGATCAGTTATCTGGCAATGTCACTACTTTATCAGACAAATACTATACAGTCAGCTCAGTTCTTCAAATCATTCACAATCTACAAGCATATATACACAGTTCTTTTTTTTTTTTTTTTTTTTTTTTTTGAGAAGGGGTTTGATTCTGTCACCCAGGCTGGAGTGCACTGGCACAATCTCAGTGCACTGCAACCTCTGCCTCCTGGGCTCAAGCAATCCTCGCACCTCAGCCTCCCAAGTAGCTGGGACCACAGGTGCATGGCCCTATGCCCAGCTAATTTTGTATAATTTTGTGTATAATATTTTTGGTATAGTATCTTGCCCAGGCTGGTATCGAACTCCTGAACTCAAGCAATCCACCTGCCTTGGCCTCCCAAAATGCTAGTATTACAGGCATGAGTCATGGTGCCCAGTCCACACTTCCTATATCTAAAGCCTGAGAAAACTCAAGCTTGGTGCACAACACAGTGCAGGACAATCCACTAGCCAATTATTAGGACAGACAGGATCTTGTTTTGATGATCATGATCAGAATACAGGACAATCTTTGCCCTAAGACAACAGAAATCCATCCTGAACATATCTTAGAGCCTCCTGTTCACAATGGGCTGAAGGAAGCATAAGTAGGTGTTCATCTTAGAATGGAAGACAATCTCAGGGTATGCTTAAGCTATTGCAAAAAAAAAAAAAAAAAGAATGAAAGACAGTGACCTAGCCTTCCTATGAATTAACTGGGCAATGTCTACCACAATACATTCAGATGTAGTCCTAAGAACCAGCTAGGCTCTTCTAGAAGAACCCAATGGTAAACAAGTCTCTGAATACCAAAAGAAGCTGGGCATAGTGGCTTACAGCTATAATCCCAGCACTTTGGGAGGCCAAGGTGGGCAGATCACCTGAGGTCAGGAATTCGAGACAAGCCTGGTCAACATAGTGAAACCCTGTCTCTACTAAAAATAGAAAAATTAGCCGGGCATGGTGGCACATGCCTGTAATTCCAGCTACTCGGGAGGCTGAGGTAGGAGAGTGGCTTGAACCCAGGAGGCAGAGGTTGCGGTGAGCAGAGATTGTGCCATTGCACTCCAGCCTGGACAACAGAGGGAGACTCTGTCTCAAAAAAAAAATTAATAAAAATAGAATACCAAAAGAAAAGGGAATCTTAAGGAAATACTCACGTGTAAATCCCAAATCCTAACCTCCCCATCTAGGCAGCCAGAAGCAATAAGGCCTGAGATGGTGGGGTGAAAAGTGACACACCATGGAGTACGGCGGTGTCCAATCAGGGAATGAACACATTTCCCAGTCTTCACCTCCGTAATATAGATATTATGATTCACATGGGTAGAGGCTAAGAGAGTCCTAGAGAACCAAAGAGTAGAACTGAATTCAGAAGCATGTGGAAGGGTAACCAACCTTATCAATTTGGACAACACAGAATATTGATACTACTGCCCATCCCAACATGAAAGACACTAAGCTTTGCACATTAGGCAGTATATCTACAAAGAGAAACATTCTATCATTACAATCTTTTGTCTTGTCAATACTGTCCCCAAATGACACATGCCACATTCAGAAAATATTTTTTCCAACTGGAAAAACCATCATGCCATTGGTGAGCTATATCACACAGGCAAAAGACTGTTACTGAGAAACTTTCCAAGTTTTGATCCTCTCTATGTTCAGTTTCCTTTGCTTGTTCTCATTATTTTTTAAGTTAGCATTGCTTATCTACTTTCTTTCCCTTTCTGACACATGGCCAAAGCTCTGTTCATACAGTACTTCAGAGAGCCTTTAGGGACTGACTTGGCAGATCAAGCCAGGCCAAATATACAGAAAGCACTGCTATCACAAATCTTATGGTTAAGTTACAAATAAGTACTAAGTACCTGTCTGGGCTGAAGGCCAATAAGAAGGTAGAGCGCGGACTATCCGGCAGTTCTACTCTCTGGGAGACAAAAAAAAAAAATTAAAATGCATGATTTATAAACTATGGTTCACCCTATCTCAAAAGCACATTAACCAACCTAGATTAGTATTCACAGTATAGGCTTAAAAACTGGAGACAATGATCAAGCTACAAACTGAGAGAGATAAACTTAAATTACCTTTAGGAAAACTGTCTAGCTCTAAAGGAAAAAGATATTTCTAGCGCATAAATTCTTTCAAATTTACAAACATCTCCCTAAGTCAGATATGTCAACCCTCCCACACAAGATAAATATATCCCAACCCTCTGCTGTTAACCCATTCTAAGGTCTCATTCTACCATCATCAGTACAAATCCCATGTTAAAAATAGCCATTTTCCTTACCTTGCCCTCCCATTTCATCCACCGGGTTTTATCTTCCACCAGCTCCTGCAGAAGCCGCTGAGCTCCCATGGCCCGAGCACCCCGTTCTCGCCCCCAGAGTATCCGGACAGCATTCTTTTCCGGGACAACCTTCATAGTGCTCAGCAGCCACTGTCAACCAGGCCCAGAAAATGAAGGAGCAAGTAATAGCTCCAACACACTGAAGCAGCTAAAATGAGGCCATACAGGTCTTTGTAAGTTGTCCTCATGGAAATCTAAGGAATAGAGAATAATGTCAAAGAACGTCTATTCTGCAACAAGAAAAGCTTCATACTGCAAATACAATTCTAGCTCAAAAGGGAAATTATTCTTTTCCTATTTAATGACACTTTCTCAGAAAAGACCCTTCTCCCAGAATTTTTCTTCCAAAAGTATTTCATACTCTCATATTCTCCATAGTTCAACCTTATGTCTAAAGAAAGGATCAGGCTGGGCACAGTGGGTCACACCTGTAATCCCAGAACTTTCGGAGGCCAAGCAGGGTGGACTGCTTGAGGTCAGGAGTTTGAGACAGCCTGGCCAACATGGTGAAACCCCACCTCTAATAAAATACAAAAATTAGCAAAATGTGGTGGCAGGCACCTGTACTCCCAGCTACTCAGGAGGCTGAGGCAAAAGAAATGCTTGAATCCAGGAGGTGGAGGTTACAGTGAGCTGAGATCACGCCACTGCACGCCAGGCTGGGCAACAGACTGAGACTCTGTCTCAAAAAAAAAAAAAAAAAAAAAAGATTATTTGGAGTACCTTTCTCACTCATTTTCTCTTCTCCACTAAAGATCCAGAGCAGAGGATAGAGAAGGAAAAGGAAGGGGAAAAAAAAAAAATCAGGTTATTTTTCTCATCTACACAAGACTTACAAGCAGAAAACTTCATCACGAATTAAAATTCTACTAAAATGTCAACTAGCAGCACAATACACACAAGTGCAATGATTAAAGAACAAACTGTGGTCCATACAATGGACTATGTGGCCTGATAAAAGTGTATTTCATTAGGTCTGGGATGCCATACGCAAGAAAAAAAAAAAGAAAAAAAAAGTAAAAAGAGAAAAAAATTGTATTTCAAAACAATATCTACGTATGTACGTTATCCATTGTGGTGCTGTTTCTTCAACTCTACCATGAATGTTTTCAAAAATATAGGAAAGTTGAAAAAACAGTACAATAAACATATACTATTCTCCACCTAGACTCAAGAATTGTTAATATTTTGCCAAATTTACCTCCATGGATAGAGATATGGCTATATTTAGCTTGGTTTTCTGTTTTGTTTTTTATAATTTTGGAATTATTTCACTAGGTATCAAGATACGTTAACCCTGCATATTTATTTCATTATGCACCTCCTAGGAAGAAGGACATTCTGCCTCATAACCACAATACCCTTACTATACCCCAATTATCATCTAATACTTCAGTTCTCATTTGAATTTTACCAATTGCCTAAAAGATGTCATTTATGGTTGACTTAAAAAAAAATCCAGAATCTGGCCAGGCACGGTGGCTCACGCCTGTAATCTCAGCACTTTGGGAGGTTGAGGAGGGCAAATCTCAGAAGGTCAAGAGACATGGTGAAACCCCATCCCTACTAAAAATACAAAAATTAGCTGAGCATGGTGGTGCACACCTGTAGTCACAGCTACTCGGGAGGCTGAGGCAGGAGAATCGCTTGAACCTGGGAGGTGGAGGTTGCAGTGAGCCGAGATCTTGCCACTGCACTCCAGCCTGGTGACAGAGTGACACTTCCTCTCTCTCAAAAAAAAAAAAAATCCAGAATCTAATTAAAATTCAACTGATGACTTCAGATGTTACATCTCTTTAGTCTCCTTTATTCTAGAATGGCCTCCAAGTTTTGCTTCATGTTATTTATAACACTAGCTTTTTTTTCCTCTCTTTTTTTGAGACAGAGTCTCGCTCTGTGGCCCAAGCTGGAGTGCAACAGTGTAATCTCAGCTCACTGCAACCTCTGCCTCATGGGTTCAAGCAATTCTCCTGCCTTAGCCTCCCAAGTAGCTGTAATCAGAGGCGCCTGCCAGCAGGCCCGGCTAATTTTTGTATTTTTAGTAGAGATGGGGTTTCACCATGTTGGCCAGGCTGGTCTCAAATTCCTGACCTCAGGTGATCCACCCTCCTCAGCCTCCCAAAGTGCTGGGATTACAGGCATGCGCCACCACACCTGGCTGACAACACTAGCTTTTCCAAAAGACCACGACAGTTGACTTGTTAAAATGTCTTACATCCTAGACTCACCTGATTGCTTCCTCATAGCATCCTTTAGCTTGTCTCTCTATACCTTATATTTCCTGCAAACAGTAGGTTAGGTCTAAATAGGTAAATCTGTTACCTTTATCAAAAATTATGTTTAAAATATTAAACAACATCCATCATGGTGGCTCATGCCTATAATCCCAGCACTTTGGGAGGCCAAGGCAGGAGGATCACCTGAGGTCAGGAGTTTGAGACCAGCCTGGTCAACACAGCAAAACCCCGTCTCTACTGAAAATACAAAAATTAGCTGGGCGTGGTGGCAGGCACCTGTAATGCCAGCTGCATGGGAGAATGAGGTAGGAGAATCACTTGAACCTGGGAGGTGGAGGCTGCAGTGAGCCAGTATCAAACCACTGTACCCCAGCCTGGGCAACAGAGTGAAACTCTGTTTCAAAAATAATTAATTAATTGATCAAAAAAATAAATAAAATATTAAATGAGGCCAGGCATGGTGACTCACACCTAAAATCCCAGCACTTTGGGAGGCTGAGGAAGGCAGATCACTTGAGGTCAGGAGTTCGAGACCAGCCTAGCCAACATGGCAAAACCCCATCTCTACTAAAATTACGAAAATTAGCCGGGCCTGGTGGTGCGCACCTGTAATCCCAGCTACTCGGGAGGCTGAGGGCCTGGTGGTGTGCACCTATAATCCCAGCTACTCGGGAGGCTGAGGCATGAGAATCACTTGAACCCAGGAGGCAGATATTGTAGTGAGCAGAGATAGTGCCACTGCACTCCAGCCTGGGTGACAGAGTGAGACTCTGTCTCAAAAAATAAATAAATTATGTGATAAATACATGTTAAGTGAAAAAAGAACACAAAATTCTATATGCAGTATAATCCCAACTTTGTTTAAAAAACATTTTGGAGAAAAATGATACAAAAGAAATATAATAAATACTAACCATGGTTGTCTTTCACTGGTGGCATTATTGATGATTTAATAATTTCAGTAGGCAATTTTCTATTTTTCTTTTCACTTAAAAAAAATTTTTTTTTTTGAGACAGTCTCGCTGCGTTGCCCAGGCTGGAGTGCTGTGGTGTGTTCTTGGCTCACTGCAACCTCCATCTCCTGGGTTCAAACAATTCTCCTACCTCAGCCTCCCAAGTAGCTAGGTTACAGGCACCTGCCACCATGCCCAGCTAATTTTTGCCTTTTTAGTAGAGAAGGGGTTTTACCACATTGGCCCAGCCAGTCTCGAACTCCTGACCTCAGGTAATCTGCCAGGCTCAGCCACCCAAAGTGCTAGGATTACAGGTGTGAGCTACCTCACCCGGCCAATTTTTTTCATTTTTTAAAAGTATCATTACTAGAAGCCCAAACCTCACCAATCTCTTTTTTAAAAAGTAATAACTACTTATTATAAAAAGCCAAACAATGACTGGTTCTTTACATTTCACAAAAGGCTGCAATCTAAAGAGTACGCAACCAGATGTATCCAAATACAGACAGAAGAAAAACATTAACAGCCTGTGTTGAAAGAATTCTCTCCCTGGAGACTCAGATGTAAAAGTCAAAGATTTCACAGTAAGAAAACTCCAAGTTCCTAGTCCTACACAGCACAGAGTCACCTAAGGAACGACAAAGGAACAAATTCTAGCCTGTATCCTCATGATACAGCTCTCATCACTTAGTACATAAATACGTACACACTGAAAATATTAACATTTTCAGGCCAACCTCCTGAATAGGCTAAGGATGAACTAATTGGAAGGAAATCATCTCCCTGGAACCTTGACAACTTATGGATTAGGATCAGAAGTCTAGACATGAATCCAGGGTTGCCCTTCAGTCAAACTGCCACATAAGTGATTAATTACTAACCAGGTAAGTGCCAGAAATACAGTTCCATTAGTTTACCTTAACCGTCTACTGCAATTTTTTTACCCAATATAAAAAAGTTCAGAAGAAACATTTTGAGGGTCTTTTGTCTTAACAGTGCAATACAAAAGCAGGCTGGAGTGCACTGGTGCAATCTCTCACATTTACATTGTTTAAATACATTTAAACCATTTATAATCTTACAAGGTTTGGTGGAAATAGCAGTAGTCCAATTCCTAAAAATAAAAAAAAAAAAATAAAACTGATCTTCTGAACTCCTGTTACTCAAGAGGAAGAATAAAATACAGGTCATAAGTACTGTATGACTCAGAAAACTGTGATGCAACCTTAGTTTCCTACAGGATTCAGAAAGGGGAAAGAGTAGCTACAAATATCATTATTAAGACTAAAATCTAAAGATCAGGATTATCAAACAACACGTCTATCAATTTCCAGGGACCTAAACACACTAAAAGCTCAAGCAAGAGAAAGCTTTACTGATGGGAAGAAGTCAGAGGGAATAAAACAATTACACAATCTCCCTTTCATCTGAAGAAAAATATTTGCTGTTGCTTTAAAAAGATAAGGAACTTCTCTCCTGATACACTCTTACTAGCCACCTGAGAAGAGATTTTACTGTGTTCCCTGTAAAGAACAAAAGGAGCTAAGTCAAACTGAAGACAGACAGGCTGGCTGATAAGGAAGAAGTGCCAGTCAATTGTGTTTTTCATTCCTCTTTTAAAAAGAAAGAAGAAACAAGTTTCCCAATCTGTCCCTTAAAGTAAACTGAAACAAAGGTTACCAAGAATAGTCTTTGTGATACCATCACACAGGCCCCAAAATCAATTATCAATCACCAAAAGTTTATCTAAGTAGAACCAAAACGACATGGCTAGGATATGTACTTAAGACAGATGCCAGCCAAGCAGGATGGGAAGCCAAGGTGGGAAGGTTGCTTGAGCCAAGGAGGTCAAGACTGCAGTAAGTCATGACTGCACCGCTGCACTCTTCAGCCTGGGTAATAGACTGAGACCCTGTCTAAAAAACAAAAAAGACGAGTGCAAAGATTCTATCCTATTTCCACACACATATACTCCCACTCTCAATAACATGACTGATCACTCTCCAAGGGTGAGAAGGCAACCACCTTTCCAGATTGTCTCTATTTAATTCTAAGAGATAATTACATTTAACAACTACTCATCTAGAGAGAATCCACAATGCCATGAGAATTAAAAGTTAGATTTAGAGGTTCCTTGTGCAATTTGATTATCTTCTTTTTTACTCTTTTATTTTTTTAAATTTCTTCACCCAAGACTTCTCCCCAATGATTATCTTATGTTAGCAATTTTACTCCACCTCCTAGCTATCTGACTTTGGGGATACTTAACCTCTTTGAGACTTAGTTTCATCCTTTGTAAAACAGGATCGCTCTGTTTTCACACTACTATAAAGAAATGTCAAAAAAAAAAAAAAAAAGAGAGAGAGAGAGAGAAAACAGGATCGCCATGTCTGCTTCATAGGGTTGTCATGAGGCTCCAAATAAGAAAGCAGCTGTGGAAATATGAATCTCGTTGCTATTGTTGTTTTCATTATTATTGAATCCTCTCTGAGGTTCACTATGGTTTCCCTCACCAAACAATAGGGCCAACTGAAACCTCAAAGGCATCAAATTCCCCAGAATAGCAGATTTCTAAGAAATATGTAAAAAGTTGTCACCAGAAAACAAAGTAAAAAGTACTCAAGAGAAAATAAAATATGTTTATGTGGCAAAAGAATTCAATATGATTTGGGCTCCCTCTACATAAATAAAGTGAATTAAAAACCAGAACTGTGGCCAGGCACGGTGGCTCACGAGTGTAATCCCAGCACTTTGGGAGGCCGAGGCAGGCAGATCACTTGAGGTCAGGAGTTCAAGACCAGCGTGGCCAACATGGTGAAACCCCGTCTCTACTAAAAACACAAAAATTAGCCAGGCATGGTGGTGTGCACTTGTAGTCCCAGCTACTTGGGAGGCTGAAGCAGGAGAATTGCTTGAAGTGGAGGCTGCAGTGAGTGGAGATCAAGCCACTGCACTCCAGCCTGGGTGACAGAGTAAGACTCCATCTAAAAAAAAAAAAAAAAAACCGAACCAACAATTTAGAGTTGTATCTGCAACCTGACTAATAATTCATCCCCAAATCTTCCCCTTCCTATTGCATTTAGGAGTGTGATCCAGAAAACTATACTTTCAAGAAGCTGTTAAAATGGAGTCCAATCTCCTCATTTACTTGAGTAACTACATCTCTCTTCCACTTCACTATGCCCATGTGGGCAAAGTCTAAAAGTCAAATCAACCATGTAATACTAACATATATTCCACAACTTGATTTAACCCAAGGACATACATTTTTAAAAATCCTTTAAATACGAATTCTAAGACAACTTGACAACTTGCATAAGTAAAGTTCGCCCAAATGCAAAATTAACTCCAAAATTTCAGGATTTTAATTAGAGGCCTAAAACCACCCCAGTACTCTTTGGAAACTCCATATGGATAGAAATACAAAGAGTTTTCTATGACTGACAGCTTTGTTTTTATTAATAGTTCTTTCCTATGGAAATTTCAGGAGACTTCAAGTGACATCATGTAGGACCAAAGTCCAAATTGTAAGCACCCCAAGCCAGCAACCACACCTGACTCCATACAGCTCTTGCCTGACTTAGACTAGACAGAATTTACAGGGATACAGAGAATGTGGGGCAAAGCATCACAAATTTAGAACAGTAAACAACACAGTCGGAAGGCAAATACACCTAGAAGCAGAAGAACTCCAACTATTCCCTGAATTGTGTATTTATTGTGTGCAAAGGATATCCAAGGATATGCCAAAGTGCTAACTGGTTAACTCTAGATGGAGAAGTTATGAGTGATGTTTATTTTATTTTTGTTACCCATAACATCCAAATTAGAGACAGTAAAGTATACTCATGTATATGGGCCCTGCAATCAGAATGGTTGATTGAATTCCAGCTCCATCATTTTCTTGGTATATGATGGTATCTGATTTCTAGGAATAGTTACTTAACCTCAGTGTACCTCACTTTCCTCATCCATAAAATGTGACTATTGATAGTATGTATATCACAGGGTTACCACAAGGATCAAAAGATTTACTATATGAAAAATGCTTATAGTAGAATAATACTTTCATTCTGTAATGAAAAATTCGAATGAACATGGTAATAAGGGCCAGGCATGGTGGCTCATGCCTGTAATCCCAGCACTTCAGGAGGCCAAGGCAGGCGGATCACAAGGTCAGGAATTTGAGACCAGCCTGGCCAATATGGTAAAACCTCGCCTCTACTAAAAAAAATACAAAAATTAGCCAGGCGTTGTGGCACATTCCTGTAGTTCCAGCTACTCAGGAGGCTGAGACTGGAGAATTGCTTGAACCTGGGAGGGGGAGGTTGCAGTGAGGCGAGATCCCACCACTGCATTCCAGCCTGGGCAACGGAGACTCTGCCTCAGGAAAAAAAAAGGAAAGAAAGAAAATGGTAACAAGAACACAAAGTTTAGGCCACAAAGCCCTGTAAACAGACAAATTAAATTTAAAACAAATTCTTCAAGGCTATATGAGAATGTCCATTGTTGAGGTCTCCAAACCATTTCATATAAAAGATCTTACCGCTGTCACCTTTTTAAAAATAAAAAATAAAACCAGCCAGGCACAGTGGCTCAAAACCTGTAATCCTAGCCTTAGGAGGCTGAGGTAGGAGGATTGTTTGAGTCCAGGAATTCAAGACCAGCCTGGTCAACATAGTGAGACCCCAGTCTCTACAAAAATTGTTTAAAATTAGTTGGGCATGGTGGCATTTGCCTGTGATTACAGCTACTTGGAAGACTGAGGTGGGAGGAAAGCCTGAGCCCAAGAGGTCAAGGCTGCAGTGAGCGACGATCATGCCACCACACTCTAGCCTGGGTGACAGAGCAAGACCCTGACTCAAAAAACTAACAAACACAGCCGGGTGTGGTGACATGCGCCTGTACTCCTAGCTACTGGAGAGGCTGAGGCACGCGAATCACTTGAATCCAGGAGGTGGAGGTTGCAGTGAACTGAGATACGCCGCTGCACTCCAGCCTGGGCGACACTCTGTCTCCAAAGAACAAACAAACAAACAAACAAAAAATAACTAAGTAAAATAAAACCATGAGATAATGGTTAAAATAGTAATTAACACTTTCATAGTGCTTATAATGTGCCACGCATTGTTCTTGGTACTTTACATAAAGTAACTCATTTATAATTCTCACAGGCATCTCTGTGCACATGAGGCACAAACAGAGTCAGTCAGTCAGTGGTAGATTCAGGATGCAAACCCACAAACCCAGGCAGTGTCCCTCCAGAGTCTAGGTATCTAATTACTACAGAAACCTCTCTAATGCCTGAGATAAAACTTCCTCAACTATCTGTCTTGCTTCATGTCTAGTCTCACATGTATTAGGCCTTCAATCAATGTTTCACCACCTTGTAATATCAACTAGAAATCTGCATACTTTATTTATTTTTGAAATGGATTCTTGCTCTGTTACCCAGGTTGGAGTGGGGCACAATTACGGGTCACAGCAGCCTCTACCTATCAGGCTCAATCTTCCCATATCACCCTCCCAAGTAGCTGGGACTACAGGTACCTGCAACTATGCCCGGCTAATTTTACTTATTTTTTGTAGAGACAGGGTCCCATTATGTTGTCCAGGCTGGCCTCAAACTCCTAGGCTCAAGCAATCCTCCCACCCGGGCCTCCCAAAGTGCTGGGATTACATGTGGGAGCCATCATGCCTGGTCATTTTATTTTTTAAATGTTCATTTCCTCAGGAGTCAAGAAAAGTAGACCACTAGAGAATAAATTAAAGAATGACACTAAGGAAAAAATAGAAACACATGTTCTAATGACTCCCATGCACTGCCAGAGTTGGTCCCAAATAAGGGTTCTCTATAACTACCTCAGCTTCTCTGCCTGTGGTAGATTCTCTCCAAAGACAGTCACCAATGGCCAGGTGCAGCGGCTCATGCCTGTAATCCCAACATTTTGGGAGGTGGAGGCAGACAGATCACTTGAGGTGAAAAGTTCAAGACCAGCCTGGACAACATAGCAAAATCCTGTCTATACAAAAAGTACAAAACTTACCCAGGCATGGTGGTGCACGCCTGCAGTCCCAGCTACTCGGGTGGCTGAGGCACAAGAATTGCTTGAACTCGGGAGGTGGAGGATACAGTGAGCCACTGCACTCCAACCTGGGCAACAGAGCGAGACTCAGAGAGGCCTTGCATGATAAGATACCATGTGGAGAGACCAGCTGCGGTGGCTGCCGGGCTGACGAGAAACTGCTTAAGTTCCTGGGGAAGCAAAGTAGAATTTTTCATAAGAACAAAATGGATGGAGAGGAGAAAACCTATGGTGGCTGCGAAGGCCCTGATGCCATGTATGTCAAAT
>CAUYLG010032944.1:0-11782 GCA_963573385.1 Cacajao melanocephalus
GCTGAACTTTGATAGAACCTGGACAGGTGGGCTGAGGTGCTGTGGGACATTGGAGGGGAAGAGCTGCACCCAATATCCAGAACCAGCTGATCTTTTACTCACCATGTGGTTTCTGGGTTTATGGTTTGAACAGATGCAGAAAAGTTTGTCCAGGCCTTCTCGGGGGTGAAACATTTGAAGGGAGAATGATATAATATATTAGTCAAATAAATGAAAAAATCACACTTACGCATATGTTCTCGTGAGCGGGGGTAGCTCAGCAGTGTCTGTTCATCCCCATAAAAGAGAAAATTATGTCTGCTGTAAAAAGAATACATAGCTTTTAACATAAGTGTTTATTAATGACAACAGAGCCTGGATACCAGATCATGTTGTAATGCTGGTGGGAAGACTCAAAAGAAGAAAGAGTGTCATAGCAACAAAAAATGAAGCATCAAACATTTAAATGAAATGGCTTTGAATATTACTAGTAATGAACATGCCGAGAAAAGTCAATTACCATAATCAGAAAAATAACGCATGATCAACCATGGGATTCACGTTGAGAAGATATATAATTTTCATTTAATCGCTCACCCCACCCTCATAAAATGGTTCAGAAAACAAGCTAAGAACAGAGCATGACCTTACACCAAGTGGAGGCCAAACATTTGAGGAGAGGGAGAGTCTGTGCTGGAACTGTGAGAAGCAGAAACCGGAACTCTGCAGAGAAGCAGCAGGGATCATGGATCTTGCTGAGTTCACTTCACTTTAGTGGTGAATACAGTAAAGGTGGGTTTCTCTGCCCTCATCCAGTTTTTGCTCTTAATATATTCTTGGAAGCTCAGTTGTGAATATTGGGAATCTTCCTAAAACTCAATCACAGCAAGCACATTTTCACTGAAGAAAGAGGTAACAATTCAGGAGTAATTAAATTTAGGTTATAAAAATTAGTTATTGAAACGTCAATGCCAGTCTCTAGTAATTTATATTATAAAATGCTCAGCTACATCGATGGAGTTCTCTTATCCTATCACGGGTGAGTGTCCATGTGGGCACGTGGTGCAGTCATGGAGATTAGGGAGGTGGTCTGTCCAGGCTTTCCTGGTCTTTCAGAGGAAAATTGCAGAATCATCTCCTCCCCTATTCACATCAGATTTCACATCTGTATGTGACCCTTGAAAATGTCATTGCCGTGTCCCTGCATCATAGGAGTTAAATGGGGAATGAGCTGACATGCTGGGTGTGTCATTGTAGAATTGGCCAAGGAAATTACCTGCATACTGTTTCATTATCCAGGCCTGGAGCCTCTCGTATCTAGGCTTTGCATTATATTTATGATTTTCCATGTTGTTTAGTCAGTACAAATATTCTTTTTAACTTTCTACTGAAATAGCCCCATATAATAATCTAGAGGCATAAAGATTAAAATATAACGGATTTGGATATTAACTCACGTTCCGGATGAGGTCACAGTTTGTGGCCGTAGTGAGACAGGAAGAAGCATAGCTGGAAACTGACTGTGCTCATGAATGCTTCATGTTAACACGGAGACCCTGTACCCCCAGGAGATTCAGACGCTCCCACTGAGGACCTTGACCTACTATTATTTGTTATGAGTCACACTTCAATGATAAAACTCTAGGTTAATGACTAAAATTGCTGTTGCTAACAAAAGCCTTCCTTTAGAACATAGTCCTCTATCTGATGTAAAATCAGCCCATATGGCAGAAGTGATTGTATTTATTAGAACTTTCTAACTTGTCAAACTAGGAAACAAACACGTTGTAAGGCAGTGCATGGCTTTGGGGTGCTTTGTAAGTGAAAAAGCATCTCACATATTCCGGAACACCCACCAAAATGGGCAAGTTAGGGAACTCTTAGAAACACTCCTTTATCCCAGATTCCTGGCAAATATAAACGCGGAAGTCAATGTAAAAAGAGGTAACACTGAAGCACAGAAAACTGCCATACCAGATCATATCCTCAGAAGATAAAACTGCTGAGAGAGAGTCACAGATGTTCTCAAAATGTATCAATGCTTAGCCCCTGATCTTAAATAAAAATGAATGAAATATATGTAGTTATCGATTTTACTTAGATAATTCATGCCAGATTATTTCAAATGAATATTTGTTGCATTTCAACTCTATAATTTATAGACAAAATGGTTATCAGATGAAATAAACACTTTGAGGAAACTTAGAAAAGACAGCAGAGGTTAATTCTTGATGAGGTGTGACCAGCTCACCACAAAATCCTGGAAAAACTCGAACATAGGGGCCTACGCATACACCAAGCCATACAGCCCTTTGAACACATTTACGTAGACTTTCTCCATTTTCCACCCTTAAGGGGATGTGAGTTTATTTTATTTATCATCTGTCTGTGTTCTCCATGTCTTGAAATAATTTCTTGACAAAAGGCTACAGCTCTTTCAGTTGATTAAAAGCTTCTGTATTTTGTGTTTTTAGCCTGTTACCTGCCAGGCTTTGCATGAACTGAGTGAAGCACACCCAGGAAAGGAACTATTATAAAAAGATTCTGTGAGGCATGGCTGATATTAAGTACTGCATTGTTATAACCTCCCACCATCTTCCATGTAAGTTTAACAGAATGGTATTCATACACTAAAGTTATCACAATGTTAAGGATGTATCTATTATTGCCCTACGACTTGGTAGCTGGAAAAACACAAATTTAGAGATTTTACCTCCAGTACTTGCCTTTGCCATGTTGCATTTGGATGAGGCAGAAACACTCAAAGGGATTCAGGTATTATGTTTACTCCTATCACCAGTAGATTATAGCTGCCATTCCTGTATATCTTTTTAACAGCCTTTTATTATCTTTACCCCAAAAATTTATATAGTGGGAAAAAATTGAGAGAAAAACTTCCCTAAACACTGGAAGGAAGCTTATCAGATATTTTTATCAACAGAGAAGTAAAAAATCCATGGAATCAGTTGTTGAGATTATGTTTTACAACTCAATAAGGAATTAAAAATTCTACACAATTGGAATGCTACTCCCATAGAAGGAATTTTGATCTGCTTAATTTATAACCAGCCTTCACTAAGAGGCACTCTCCCATGGGATCCCAAACTTAAGCAGATTTCTATAACCTCCTGAAATTTCCTCAACGCATTTTGTCTCTAGATAGCCATGAATGCAAAAGCAAATTTTGTTTATTTCTGCATGTGTGATATGGACACACATTGGTGTTTTACTGAATTTCGTGAAAACATGATTACTTACTGGGAACTCATAATTAATGGCAATCAAAAGTTCGTTACCCTTGTGATGTGGTGGCCATAGGTACCTCTGAGAAATATGCTGACACTGCTAGTGAACAAGTTCTAGGCTCCCCCTTGACTTCATGGTTTCTCACTCAGTTTAGACACGTCTATGACCGAAAACCCAACACTGATATTCAGCAGTTTTCCTCTTTTGTAAAATTCATTTTTTCTCCTTCTTGGCCTTTCTCTCTCGTTATCTCTCTTCCCATCTCAATTGGAGTTTTGCTGTATCGTTCTTAAACCTGCCAACAGCATGCATATTGAATCATGCCAATTTTCAGACTCAAAAAGAAAAAGGTGCAAACTCATAATTTTCTGAACAAAGATAGAACACTTTCTGCATTTCCACCAAATCCTTAAGAGACTCCCCATGAGAATCATGATCAAACATGATATGTTTCTGGATCATACCTCAAAACCGAAACTGCATTTTATAATGTTTACTGCATTTGTATTTCCACTATGTGCAAAGTAGTATGAAGACTGCAAAATAAATTAAAAATAGGAATACCATATGACTTGGCAGATCCTCTTCTGTGTATGTGCTAAAGAAGATAAAATCACCACCTCATCAACACATTTGCACTCCCATGTTCTTTGCAGCACGATTTACAGTAGTCCAGATATAAAAGCAACCTCAGTGTCTATAGGTGGACAAACGGATAGAGAAAATGGAATCCATGTAGGCAATATAATATTATTTAGCCATCAAAATGGTATCTTGTCATTTTGAAGAATGTGAATGGAACTGGAAATTATTATGTTAAGTTAAATCAGCCAAGAAAGAACGACAAATATTGCATCTTCTTACTTTCACGTCAAAACTAAAAAAATGGATATGCTGAAGACGGAGAGTATACTGTGGTTACCAGAATCCTGGATGGATGGAATAGAGAAGGGGATGAAGAGAAGTTGATCACTGAATACAAACATGCAGTAATATAGAAGAAATAGACCTCAATGTTTGATAGATCAGTAAGGTGACTATAGGTAGCAATAATCTAATGTGCACATTAATAGCTAGAAGAGAGTCATTCAAATGTACTTAGTATAAAGAAAAGATTCATATTAAATGTGATAGATATACCAATCCTGAACTCATCTTTATACATTTATAAATGTATCAATATATTACATGTTTCCATAAAATAGGTATATCAGATATATGCCAATGCAATAAATAAATAATCTCAATGGCATGTTTTTACAAAAATATTTTTTTACATTTCAATTTATATAAAAATACAAAATCCTTCAAAGAATCAAAGTAAATTTGGGCAAAAATAACAAAGATGAATATATAATATTCTATAATTTCAAAATCAAATCTATATAAATTAAAACAGTATAATGCTGACATTAAAACAGACACATAATCCAATATAAAATTATAAGCAACCTGGAAGTCAACCCATTTCTCTGCAGGAAACTGATCTTTGACAAGTTGCCAAGAATTCACAATAGAGAAAGGACAGTCCTTCAACAAGTGGTGTGAAAACTGCCCATCCATATGCAGAAGAAAAAAGATGGACCTCACCTCACACGATACACAGAAATCAGGTAAAAATGGATTCCAGACATAAACATAGACCTGAAAATGTGGTTCAAAGGTATCCATGTATGGTTTTGAACAAAATATAAATTATGCATAGCAGCCTAGATTTGGAAAATAAGTCAATGTCCATTTATGAATAAACAGATAAAATGTGGCTTATACCTACCAAAAGTTGAATATTATTCAGCCTTTAAAAACAAGGAAATTCTTACATTTGAACACATGGAGAACACTATGCTAAGCGGAATAAGCCAGATACAGAAAGACAAATGTTGCATGACCTCATTTATATGTAGAACCTAAAATAGTCAAGCTCTTGGAAGCAGAGTGGAATAGTAGTTCCCAGGGGCTGGGAGGAGGAAGAAAATTGGGTGATGTCGGTCAAAGGATAAAAACTTTCAGTTATGCAGGTTGATGTGATTCGGCTCTGTGTTCTGACTCAAATTTCATGCCAGATTGTAACCCTTTCATGTTGAAGGAAAGGCCTAATATAAAGAGTCTGGGTCATGGGGTGGCCTTCCTCTCTGCTGTTCTTGTGATAAACTTCTCAAGAGCTCTGTTGGTTTAATGGTGTGGCCCCTCCCCGCTCACTTACTCTCTCTCTCCTGCCACCATGTGAAGAAGGTTCTTTCTTCCCCTTCCCCTTCCACCATGATTGTGTGTCCTGATGCCTCCCAGTAACACTTCCAGTTTAGCCTGCAGAACTGTGAGTCACTAAACCTCTTTTCTTCATAAATTACCCAGTCTCAGGTAGTTCTATATAGCAGCCTGAAGACGGACTAATACCGAAAAGTTGCACCAGGAGTGAGGTACTGCTATTAAGATACCTGAAAATGTGGAAGTGGCTTTGTAATTGGGGAATAGGCAGAGGTTGGAAAAGCAGGGAGGGATCACAGGAAGACAGAAAGATGCGGAAAAGTTTCAAAACTTCCTGGAGGCGTGTTGAATGGTTTTGACCAAAATGCTGATAGCGATATGTACAATAAAGTCCAGGCCGAGGTGGTATCACAGAGAGATGAAGAACTTATTATGAAATGGAGTAAAGGTCACACTCGCTATGCTTTAGCAAAAAGACTAGTGGCATTTTCCCCCTGCCCTAGTGATCTGTGAAATGTCGAACTAGAGAGAGATGATTTAAGGTATCTGGCAGAAGACATTTCTGAGCACCAAAGCATTCAAAATTTGACCTGGCTGTTTCTGCAAGTGTAAGGCATGTGCATTCACAAAGTGGTGGTAGGAAATTGGAACTTATATTTAAAAGGAAAGCAGAGCATAAAAGTTTGATAAAAAATTGCAGCCTGGCCATGTAGTACACAAGAAAAACTCACTTTCTGGGTAGAAATCCAAGCTCGCTTCAGAAATTTGCATAAGTAATGAGCCCAATGGGAAAAAATGTCTCCAGGGCATTTCAGAGATCTTTGTGGCAGGCCCTCCCATCACAGATCCTGAAGCCCAGGAGAGAAAAATGGTTTCATTGTCCAGGCCCAGAACGCCACTGTTCTGTGCAGCCTCTGGACACGGCACCTTTCATCCTTGACTCTCCTGTTCCAGCCATGGCCAAAAAGGGTTAAGGTACAACTCTGGCCAGTGCTTCTGAGGCCACAAGCCCTAAGCTTTGGTTGCCTTCATGTGGTGTTGAGCCTGCTGGTGCACATAAGGCAAGAGTTGAGGTTTAGGAATCTCTTCCTAGATTTCAGATGATGTATGAAAACGCCTGGATATTCAGGCAGAAGTCTGATGCAGGGGCGGAGCCCTAATGAAGTACTTCTACTAGGCCAGTGTAGAAAGACAACGTGGTGTTGGGTCTATCACAGAGTTCCCACTGGGGCACTGCCTAGTGGATCTGTGAGAAGAGGGCCACAATCCTTCAGACCCCTAAATGGTAGATCCACCAACAGCTTGCACGGTGTGCCTGGAAAAGCCATAGAAACGCAATGCCAGCCTATGAAAGCAGCCATGGGGACTGTACCCTGCAGAGTCGCAAGGGTGGAGTCTCCCAGGCCTTGGAGACCACTTCTAGCATCAGTGTGTCCTGGATGTGAGACCTGGAGCTTTACAATTTAATGAGTGCCCTGCTGAGGTTTGGACTTGCATGGGGCCCGTATGCCTTTTGCTATGGCCGATGTCTCCCATATGGATATTACATGTTTTGGATTTTACATGTTTATAGGCAGAAGAAACTTACCTTGTCTCAGAGGAGACTTTAGATTGTAGATTTTTGTGTTAATGCTGAAATGAGTTAAGAATGGGTGACTGTTGAGAAGAGAGAATTATATTTTACCATGTGAGAAGGACCTGAGATTTGTGATGGCCAGAGTTGGAATGATATGGCTTGACTCTGTATTTCCACCCAAATCTCATGTCAAATTTTAATCCCTAAGTGTTGTAGGAAAGGTCTGATGGGGACTGACTGGATCACAGGGCCACCCTCCCCTCTGATGTTCTTGTGGTACAGTTCTTTGAAGAGCTCATGGTTTAAAAGTGACATACCTCCTCTTGCTCTTTCTCTGTCTCTCCTGCCAGCATGTGAAGAAGGTCCTTGCTTCCCCTTCACTTTCCACAATTATTGTAAGTTTCCTGATGCCTCCCAATAATGCTTCCTGTGAAGGCTGCAGAACTGAGTCAACTCACCCATTTTTATTCATAAATTTCCCAGTCTCAGGTAGTTCTTTACAGTCGTTTGACAACAGACTGATAAACAGGTTGAAGAAGTTCTGGAGATGAAATGCACACTAATGTGGTGATACTAATGAATATTATATTATATATTTATCTTTTGCCAGAAGAGTAGATCTTAGGTGTTCCTATCACACACACACAATAAATTAAAGGCATAAAATAACTCTCTGAGATGATAAGCATACCAATTACCTTGATCATGATGATCATTTTCCCAAATACATCAATACATCAAATGTTGTACATTAAATACATAAAATGTTATTACTGAGCTACAGCTCCATAAAGCTAAAAAGGTGATGTGTACTTATATTTCTACATATTTTATCAATAAAACTGTGAGAATATAAGCAGAAGAACTTGTACAAAGATATTTATAACAGATTTGTTTAAGATATTTATAATGGAAACATGTAAATTCCATCAATGGAAAAATACACATACATACTGTCACTTATTAACTTAATGAACTGATTTATTTACTCAGTAAACTGTCATTTATTAATGTAATGGACAGACTCAGATATGAAATACCTATATGTGTATGAGTACATACATATGTACATATATGATGACAAAAACTTGATAGATGCAATTACATGAATGAAGCTCACAAACAGCAAAGGTAGCCCCTTACAAAAAAAATGATCTATGATATTTGATTCCATTTTTATGAAGTTCAAAACAAGAAAATGGACAGAGTGACAGAAATCAGAAACTTTATTTGCATTTCTCTGATGATTAGTGATGCTAAACATTTAAAAACGTATTTACTGCCCACTTGTGTGTATTCTTCTGACAAGTGTCTGTTTGTGTCACTTGCCCAGATATTTGTCCCCTTTCAAACTGCTGATAAAGACATACCTGAAACTGAGAAGAAAAATAGTTTTAATTGGACTCACAGTTCCACATGGCTGGGGAGGCCTCAGAATCATGGCGGGAGGTGAAAGGCACTCCATACATGTCGGTGGCAAGAGAAAATGAGGAGGAAGCAAAAGCGGGAAGCATTGATAAATCCATGAGATCTTGCGAGAGTTACTCACTATCACAAGCGTGGCATGGGAAAGATGGGCCCCAGTGATTTAGTTGCCTCCCTCCGGGTTCCTCCTACAACACTTGGGAATTCTGGGAGATAAAATTCAAATTTCAATTTCGGTGGGGACACAGATAAATTAGCCAATTTTTAATGAGGTTATCTGTTTTTTGCGTCTTAATTTGTTAAATTTCCAATAGATTCTGGATGTGATGTCAGGACTTTGGTGGATGCCGTGTTTGTGGATATCTTCTCATGGCCTGTAGGTTGTCTGACTGCTCTGCTGATAGTTTTGTTTGCTCATTTGTTTGTTTTGCTCAGCAGAAACTCCTTAGTTAATTAGGTCCCACTTGTCTATTTTGGTTTTTGTTGCCATTGCTTTTGGATACTAAGCCGAAAATTCTTTGTCAAAACTAGTGTTGAGAAGAGAATTTCTAGGTTGTCTTCAAGGATTTTTATGGTTTGAGGTCTAACGTTTAAATCGTTCATCAATTTTGAGGTAATTTTATACATGTTGAAAGTAGACGTCCCCCTTAAATCTTCGTCATGTAGCTAGCCCGTTGTGCCAGCAGTGTTTATTGAACAGGGATCAGTCCTTTCCTCATTGCTTGTTTCTGTCGGCCTTATCAAAGACGAGATGACTGCAGGTGTGCAGCCTCACCCCACTCAGAATAGCTGTCACTAAAAAGTCAGAAAACAACAGATGCTGGTGGGGCTGTGGAGAAAAGAGAACACTTATCCACTGTCGATAGGAATATAAATTAGTCCTGCCACTTTGGAAAGCAGATTGGAGATTTCTCAAAGAACTTAAGACACAGATATCATTTTACACAGCGATTTCACTACTGGGTATACACTAAAAAGTAAGCAAATAATTCTTTATTCCTGCACACATTTATCAGAAAGCCTCAAACTATCCATTGAAAATCTATGGATTTTATCTTAATTTTATCTCCTAAAAATAGAAAACAGACAATTGTATGGAAATATTTTATATTGAAATTAAAATATTGACAAAATGTGTATGAAAATTCAAATACAAAATGTAAATGTGATTACTACAATAATTATTAAAATACATTCAGCTATACTAGAATAAAGTCCCAGAAATAAGAAAGATAAAGGTGACATATTAAAATGAAAAATTAATAAACACAAATTTCACAGATAATTTAAACATGGCTAAAAATATGTGTAATATTTTATATTATTAGTTATGCAAACTTAGTAAACTATTTGTGTAATGTTTTAACCTGTTTTATCAGGATAATTAACTAATATTTTGTGTAAAATCATAAGTGGGGACAGACCACAGAAAAATAACGATATTTGCAAGCATATTATTAATTGTTAATATATTCTCAATGTTTGCCCAGCTATTACACCTGAGATTTGTAATTATACCATGGATTTGTTTGGAATAATTAATTTTAAAGGATGACTTAGGGGAATAATCTTCAATATGGAGATATTAATATCTTATCTATAAAGAAATGGAAAATATATAATACATATAAAATCCTGATAAGAAACTGTGTCTCATGGAAAGGAGTTTATCCTATTTGATTGTGATACATTTACTGTTAAAGTGATCACCTTCGTGATGTTTTCACAAATTAAAGCAAAGCGTGGTGAATTGAAGTGTGATGTTGCCTGTTTGGTACAGCAGTGGGGTGAGGATGATGAAGAGCCCTGTGATCCCGAGGAGATGTCCTGATCCAATGACAGGGAGGCTCCAGGTCCTGTGGACTCACACGGGGATCCTGCTTCTGCCTGGCCTGCAGCCACTCCCAGGAGCCTCCGGGAGACAGGGGTGCGGCTGGGCCCTCGAGACGATCCAATGAGATGTGGAAGTGAAGAAAAAGATAATGATCTGAAACAAATTTTAAAAATTAAAATAAAACATTTTTATTTTAAATTCAAACATTATGACTGTTTGTATTCACAAGATAAGAAGCAGTGTTCTGATTTGTGAATACAATGTGGAATAACTAAGATAATAAATAATTAAGATAATTATCATTCATCACCTCAAATTCTTATCGTTTATTGTGACGACAACATTTAAAATGTACTCTTAGCTCTTTTGAAATGACCAGTATACTACTTTTAAACGAACAAACAGAAATCAATTCATGTAAACAATGGAAAATAATTGAAATCCATTGTGAATTACTCTAATAATTTATATTTTGTTCATCATTAAGTTTGATTTTTTAGGAGATATTTTCAGAATTATTTTATTGTAATGTTTAATATGAATGCCTACACATATGTGCAAAGGTCTGTGTATTTATACTTACTTCTTTCTTTATTTCTTTATTTCTTTCTTCCTTTTTTTTTTGGATGGAGTCTCACTCTGTCACCCAGGCTTGACTGCAGTGGCACGATCAGGGCTCACTGCAACCTCCACCTCCCTGGTTCAGGGATTCTCCTGCCTCAGTTTCCTGAGTAGCTGGAGTTACAAGCGTGAGCCACCACGCCCGGCCTATGCATCTTTCTATGCATATAAATTTAAGTCCCTATAGCTATGTGGTTGTTGATGTCAACAAATGTTAATAAAACCCTGGAAGAATCAGTGCAAATAATTAGGAATGTTTCTTCCTTGAAAGTATATATTTTAAAAAAATACGTGTATACATAATTTTAATAATTAGTAAAATTTAAATACTGACGTTAACAAACTTATAACAAATATAAGTAATAACACATCACAGCCTAAAATGCTCCAGAATTCTGCAAATACAAAGCTGACTTTTCCAGCTGAGGAGAAAAGAACCTCCCCCGGCCGCGGCTCCTGGGACCTGCCCCGTCCTCCGTGGGTCCCGCGCGCCCCCTGGTGGCCCCGCGCGCCCCTGCAGGAGGTTTGTGTCTGGGCCCGCGCTGAGCTCCCCTCACTGTGTCTCTCGCACAGTGATACACGGCCGTGTCCTCGGTTTTCAGGCTGCTCATTTGCAGATAGGCGATGCCTTTGGAATCATCTCTTGAGATGGTGAATCGGCCCTTCACAGACGCGGCGTATTCTGCTGTCCCACCATAGGCTTTGCTTCTAATAAAACCAACCCACTCCAGCCCCTTCCCCGGAGCCTGGCGCACCCAGCTCATGTAGTAGTCACTGAAGGTGAATCCAGAGGCCGCACAGGAGAGTCTCAGGGACCCCCCGGGCTGAACCAAGCCTCCCCCAGACTCCACCAGCTGCACCTCACCCTGGACACCTGCAAACACAGAGACACCCTG
>CAUYLG010032946.1:0-11762 GCA_963573385.1 Cacajao melanocephalus
CCTTTCTTTCTAGCTGACCTTAGAATTTTCTCCTTTATTTCAACCCTAGTGAATCTAACGGTTATGTGTCTTGGAGTTGCTCTACTTGAGGAATATCTTTGTGGTGTTCTCTGTATTACCTGGAATTGAGTATTATCCTGCCTTATTAAGTTAGGAAAGTTTTCTTGAATAATATCCTGAAGAATATTTTCCAGCTTGGATTCATTCTCTTCATGACATTCAGGTACACCTATCAAACGTAAATTAGGTCTTTTCATGTAGTCCCATATTTCTTGGAGACTTTCCTCATTTCTTTTTACTCTTTTTTCTCTAATCTTATCTTCTTGTTTCATTTCATCAAATTCGTCTTCGACCTCTGATATCCTTTCTTCTACTTGATCAATTCGACGGTTGAAAACTGTGCATACTTCACGGAATTCTCGTATTGTGTTTTTCAGTTCCATTAATTCACTTATATTCCTCTCTAAATTGTTCTCGTTAGCATTTCGTCAAGCCTTTTTTTCAAGGTTCTTAGTTTCTTTACATTGGGTAAGAACATGTTCTTTTAGCTCACAGAAATTTCTTATTATCCACTTTCTGAAGCTTAATTCTGTTATTGGAATGCCCTCATTCTCCATCAGGTCTTGTTCCCTTGTTGATGAGGAACTGTGATCCCCTGTAGAAGGAGAGGCATTCTGATTTGGGGTATTTTCAGCCTTTTTACACTGGTTTCTTTCCATCTTTATGGATTTATACACCTGTCATCTTTGTAATTGCCGACTTTCAAATTGGATCTCTGAGTGTACGTCCGACTTGTTGATTCCCAGCCCCAAAATCTGAGCAACTCACTGTGCCGGCTAAAACAGCGGCGTTGAGATTCGTGGTGCTTTTCTGCCTGGGAATGTCCGGTCTGGCTTCCCTCTTCAGTTCTGCCTTCCCAGAGCTCCAAACGTCAACCAAAAGGGGACCCAGTCCCGTTTACTCTGCACTGAGAATCGCCGCGCCGACCACAGAGTCGCGCTGGCAACCTATGGGGCTCCTCCACTGGGAATCTCCTGGTCCGTGAGCAACAAAAATTCATCCGAAAGTGTGGCGTCCACTTGTTCTCCGCGCTTTCACTGTGAGCTACAATCCTGAGCTGCTAGTTATCGGCCATCTTGGATCTCTCTCCACAAAACCAGACTATTACCTACATTTGAAGATCAGAAGTTTTTATTGTCTTTCTCAGTGAGAAAGAAAAATTTTTTAGTGATGCATTCTGTGCATTTCTCATTGGTTATTTTTGAATTGTTGGCATCAGTGTATAAACTGGTAGAATTGAAAGTTAAGATTTGTGCTTACTAATGAAGAAGGGATTACATGCAGCAAATCAAGATTAAATGGTTTACCAAGTCTTTACGAAACTAGGTAATTAATAATAATTTGATATAAAGAAATAGAACTTAGCTAATGAAAGTTCCAGATTACTTTCCATTAAATATAAGTATTCAATACAGTCATTATATTACTTTGTTGTGAATTATAAGTCCCAACTACATTTTTAAAAGAAATCATTTTAACAATATTCTTTACTTGCATTAATGTAACCACCTGGTGGCACTATTGATTAAATTTGGGAAAACATTCAAATTTTGATAAGTCCTTTTAAGAACATTTTCTCCATGAAAATTGCAAATTATTTATGATTTCTGTTACTATTTCTTTATCTGAGTATATCAAAGATGGAAGGCTGTTGCTGGAAAAGCAAGTTGAAAATTATTTGAAATTTCAAATGTAAAGAAAATCCTACTTACTGTTTACATCTACAAAAGTCAAGAACTTACAAATGGTTGTGTTAATATTAGAAAGTGATTCCAATAAATTTATAAGGATAAATATTACATACTTATGCTTTCTATATTTAATTGGTGAAATCATTTCAAATGGGATTTATGTATTAAAAATCAGACAAAAGTATGCCTCACTTTCTTTGGTGATCATCTTTGTGATTTGATTTCAGATAGCAGAGCAAGAATAACACTACTCTCTGAAGTAGAGATATCTGCATCTTAAATATAATTTACATATAATTCATTTATCTATATGATTCTGTTACAGATTCATTTATAATCTGGTTGTATGCCTGCCGAGAATTTAAAGGATTGTGATGAACTACAATAGGTCTTAATATTCTTGCTTCGTAAATTGTGGAAACTTTAAAACTAACATATTATGTGCCGGTTGTATTTATAAACATCAGAGATTTTTAAGTAAAATATTCTTTGTGGAAGCAGAAAGGAAAAGGATATCAGTTTACTAAAACAGCTTGGAACTCCTTTGAGAGATAAAAAGGAAAATTTACCATGAGACACTAGGAAAAAAACATTATAAATATTATTTGAAAGTAACAAACTTCTTAACCAGAGGAAAGATGTGATTGTCTCACATTAATAAAAACTAAAATATATTGCTCATTTTAGGATTTCAGAACTAAAATTCTAAGTTTTAACTATTTGTGCACAGTTGATTTGAATGAAATATTTCCTTATATTTCCTTTTTGAAAGGATTTAGTTCATTTATATGTTAAGGTATATAAATTTCCTACTTTAAAGGATTCAGTTCACTTATATGTTAAGGTGTATAAATATGTTTATATAAATAGTAATTATTTTGAGTCACATTTTAATAATGTTAAAGAAAAAAATCTTTTCTAAGATGTTGTGTGATTGAAATGATTTCAAATAATTCTGCGAAGAATTATAGCAAGTAAAAATAAACAACTTCACCTTCTGAAAATGATGGAATATTTTTATGTGTGCTCATGTAGTGCTGCTGTAGACAGCTAAAGTCAGAATGATATATTTAGGTTACATTTGTCTGGGCATTGGGTTCTGAAGAAATTCTAAAGACTGAGAAAAGGAAGAAAAGCTTACATTATGAACATTTATTATATGTAAACTATTATAGTTATAGATTAGTCTGCATAAATCGAAGAAAAATAGAAGTTATGGTTAAATTTCTAAACCTCCCTACACACACGCACATACACACACACACACGCACACGCACACCACTAAAGTCAGAAATAGAAACATGTACGATGATTTGAAGACATTTCTCTTTCTTCTTTTGATCTATAAAGATATATATAAATTCTGACTTTAGGATAAGTAGGTTTATTTTACACTTTGGTCTGTAAGGTTATACACTGAGCCACAAAATTTTAGATGTTCGTTCGACTGTGGCAATCACTGTATAACTATTCTTGCCTTTACTGAGAGGCAAAGATAACCAAACTGTGGTTTGGTTCGTACATGATTTACTAAAATCAAACATGATTTACTAAGTCCTCTGCCATTCCTATTTTCAGACACATAGATTGAACTAAATATTTGCTAAGATAAAAAAATTACTGCTAATCACAACTTGATTGATTAGACTGATAAATCTCATACACTCAATGGAAAAAAAGTGCAAAAATTAAAACTTGGCAGACAAATTATTTCATTATTAATAGTATTCAGGAAAGCTCTGGTCATAATAAATTCACAGTTATTCTTTGACATTATATTAGTCAATCCTGAGTTAAACACAATCAGCAGTACGTATGTGTATAAATATGTATTTATACAAACATTTATGTGTGTGTGTGTGCATATATATATATATATATATATGCATTTGGAGAGACAGAGAAAGAATGAGGAATTGGCGTATGTGATTAAGGAGCTAAGTACTATGATCTTCCATCTGTTAAGCTGATGGCTCAGGAAAGTTGGTGGTGTAGTTTAAAGGCCTGAGATACAGAGGGTGAATGGTATATATTCTAGTCCAAAGTGAAGGCATGAGGACGAGGGCCTTCAAGGACAGGAGAAGATCAGTATCGAGCTCAATCTGTCCAGCAGAAAAAGAATTCAAACTCCCTCCACCTTTTTGTTCTATTCAGGCCCTCAATGGATAGGATGATGCCCAACCACCCTGAGAAGGGTCATCTGCACTACTGAGTTGGGCAATTCACATGTTAATCTCTTCTGAAAACACCCTGACAACATAGAAATAGTGTGGAACTAAGTATCTTGGCATTCAGTGGCCCAGCCAAGTTAACATCAAAAACTAACCATCACAGCCACTCCTTTCTGTGAAGGGCAGAGCTATGTTCTCAAGTTGAAACTAAAAAACAGGCAATACATACATATATTCTCCATAATAATATTCTCTTATGCCTAAATGTTATGGCCATGCATTGGCTACACTGTGAATCATATGTAATATCGCACAAGATACACAGAGTTCAGTTAGAAAACATAAGAAAAAATCTGAAGTATACTTTAACTAGAATTCGTTCTTTCCCAGTGATTTGTTAGTAACAAGATTAATGGTTTTTTTAAAATTTTGTCTAATGAATGCATTTATTCTTTGGGTTATGCTGATAGTTTCATGGGTATATACATATGTCAAAACTTATCAAATTATACAATTTAAATATGTATAGTTTATTCTATGTGAATACTTCAGTAAAACTGTTTTATTGCGATTTAGGTTTTAGGGTACCTAGGAAGAACACGTAAGATTTTTGCATAGGTACACACATGGCAGTGTGGTTTGCTGCCTTCTTCCCCATCACCTATATCTGACATTTCTCCCCATGCTCTCTCTCCCCAACTCCACACCCCCTGCTGTCCCTCCTCTATTTCCCCCCCACAGACCCCAGTGTGTGATACTCCCCTCCCTGTGTCCATGGGTTCTCAATGTTCAACACCCGCCTATGAGTGAGAACATGCGGTGTTTGATTTTCTGTTCTTGTGTCAGTTTGCTGAGAATGTTGGTTTCCAGATTTATCCATGTCCCTACAGAGGACATGAACTCATCGTTTTTTATGGCTGCATAGTATTCCATGGTGTATATGTGCCACATTTTCCTTGTCCAGTCTATCATCGATGGGCATTTGAGTTGGTTCCAAGTCTTTGCTATTGTAAACAGTGCCGCAATGAACATTCGTGTGCATGTATCCGTATAATAGAATGATTTATAATCCTTTGGATATATACCCAGTAATGGGATTGCTGGGTCAAATGGAATTTCTATTACATTAATGTTTTATAAAAATTAACAGTGGTAAGTGCTTGTTCAAAAACTTTATAATTTATAGATTATAGTTTATTGAAATAATGTATAAGGTATAGGTTCATTTAAATGACTACAGCTGACACTTACAATTGTTCCTGCTTCTTGTTTTTCCATACTCCAGATAAATAGGAAAGAAGCACAGTCAGCCATGACTGCCTCCTACTCCTTAAAATTCAATAGACTGTTGAATTAACCAGAATCCTCTCTGCCTGCTATTTTAGTATTTATGCCATTTGCCTCATATATAATTCTTCCTGCAGTTACCCTTTACATGGATAACTGCATGCAATTTTATCTAGTACTTTCTCTGTGCACTTAACCCTATTTTTCTACCTCCAAGATTTTCTCTTTCAATTGGTCCATGCTGGAATGCCCTATTTTTCTTTTCTGCCTATTGAAACCAAAGATTGTAGGAGACAATAGCTGGTTTTGATTCTTATGCAATTTTGGAAAGAAATGCTTTTGACTAGATCTGATGATAATATAATGCTGGTGATGGATAAAATATCTCTGCCAACTTTCTTTTACAAAGAAGTCTAAGTTTCCTAAGCTATCTACTATTCAAATTTTCTTGACAAATTTTACAAAATAAGCAGCAAAGAAATGTATTGTTACTGAGGAAAGAAATTCAAGCCACAAAAGCAGGATACATTGAGTGCTCCACTCACATTTCACAACTACTTTATTCCCTATGCTGCAAACTTTCCCAATATCCTTTTACCACATTATAATTCTTAAAATTTATTTTTTTTTACTGCATCAAGGTATATGTAACATTATTTCTCAATGGGGACCTTGTAATAAACTACCAGTAAATATGTACTGAATAAGCATGAATAAATTCCAAATTTATGTGTAGTTGACCCTCTCTGTAGTTCTTGAATTCATTTATTTAATTAAAAAAAAATTCATGCATACTCTGTTCCAGGCACTGTTTTAGGTGCTGAGGCAAGATTAATGGTGCTTGCATTTGCAGAGGAGAACACTATATGAGTTTTAGATGATATGTCCTGGTTGATATATTTTGGATTAATATAAACATTTTCATGCTCAATAAGGCCAACATCGTATTCTTTTCAAAATTAAAATATGCTTACCTTGAGCCAAGGAAATAGTATAACTCATAGGGCAATTAAATGTTACTCTTAAATCAAATGCATTGCATTCAGTACCTAAAGTTATGAAACCTTTTTATTTTTCTAGACACTTGAGCTTTAAGCTAATGTTCAGGCAGGAAAATGCTATGGTTTTATGGATATCAACCCCCTCAAGCAATACAGACTCGGGAGATTTCCCTGTGAGAGAGCACTGCAGCTGTGATTTATTAAATTAAACGTGGCTCATGGCAATTAGCCATGGAAGTTTCCTTTGGGCCACTCTTCTGATCACAGAGAAATATGACACACATGGCTGGAATTTCACTGACAGAACTGCCACTTCCCTGCAAAGTTTCTGCTCTTCAGAGTCCACCAGCTAGTTCTCATAGTTCTCAGGGCTACGATCTTCCTCAGAATTGTATCAACAGGATTTTTCACTACTTTTTCAGTTTTATATAGGCAAAACTTCCATTAACGAAGCTTCCTATATCTTTTTATTTGTTTGTGTTTTATTTTGCTTTATTTTTGAGACGGGTCCTTCCTCTGTCACCCAAGCTGGAGTGCAGTGGCATGATCAAAACACGTTGCGACCTCAACCTCCTGTACTTAAGTGATCTTCCAGCCTCAGACCCCCAAGTAGCTAGGACTACAAGCATACAACACCACATTTGCCTAATTTTTGTAGTTCTTTTTTTTTTTTTTTGGTAGAGATGGGGTTTCATCATGTTTCCCAGGCTGGTCTCTAAGTCCTGAGCTCAAGCCATCAGCTTGCCTTGGCCTCTCAAAGTGCTGGGATTACAGACCTAAGCCACCACACCTAGCCCTTTGCATATTTTTGCATTTTTGTTATTGTTTTTACTATTTGCAATGGTTTTTCTGGCAATGACCAAATCCACAAAAGCATAAATGGAAATCTACACCATACGTTATAACATGAACTGAAATACTTATTAATAATTATCATTTGCTCTTTTCTATTTCACACTGGCTGGAAAATATTTTTTTCCTCTTTCTTTTGTATTTTTCACTGTATCTGCAATAAAACTCTTAATTAGGTCTTGGCAATGCCATCTAATTGGTTTTATAGTTGCTACCAAAATGACATCGACTCACTGTACCCTACATTCACATTGAACTTTTTTCTTCCAGTCTCTATGCATTTGTACCTATAATTTTCTCTGCTTAAAATAGTCATGCCCAGATATTCACATGACTACCATTCATTTGTTGTTTTTCAGCTCAAATATTACTTCCTTGGAGAGGCACTCCCATGCTATGAGAATATCCTACGCTCACTATGAGTAACTCTACTTATTTTAATTGTTATTGCACTTATTATTACAGAGTGCATATCTCATTTACCATAATCATATGTCCCCCACTGAATATAAGCTGAATAAGAACAAATCCTTATCTTTCATGTTCCCTAGGAAAGAGATCCTGACACAAAGTAGATAATACCTAAATATGTATAAGATAAATATGTAAAACTATCTCTAGAGATGCCAAAATAAAGTTGCTGAGAAGTCCTTTTTTCTTAACTTGAATCTTTCAATAGTACAGACATAAGTGCAAATTACTGATACTATTGTAGTGCAGACCTATCTCTTTTATGATGTGGAGTTTTTCAGATTATTTTGCTACTGTGAGCTTAGAAAGCCAAGAATACTGGGATTTATTTGAAAATATTAGGAAAAATCACTGGTACTCATATATCCTGTAACAGAAAAAGTCAACACTCATCTGTGTAGAAAGTCTGCCCTCTTAATATGTTCATAATAATTAAAGAGATACATATACAAGCCTGCAAGCCTGGAGAAGGACTAGAAACACTCACCTAACCAATCATATAAAAAACTCATCCCTAGAGAGCATGAGATGATAGATGATGCCCAGAATATCCTTCCATCCAGTATCAAATATCTTCCTTTTTATGTTCCTTAATTCTTTTTTTCCTTTTCTGCATTTTTAAACATAAGCTAATTTAGAACAGCTTTAGATTTAGAGATAAAATTCTGAACATAGCACAAATAGTTACCATATGCCTGGTACCCAGTTTTCTCTATTATTGATATGTTACATTAACATAGTACATTTGTTATGGTTAATAAACCAGTATTGATCTATTAACTAAAGTCCATACTTCACTTACATAGCCTGCTCTTCACTTACATGTTATTTTTCTCTTCTAGAATCCCATCTGGAACACAGCATTATATTTAGTTGCTGTATATCCTTAGGCTCCTTTTGGCTATAATGTTTCTGACTTCTCTTGTTTTTGATGACCTTAACAGTTTTGAGAGTACTTGTCAGGAATTTTGTAGAATATCCCTCAAGTGGTATTTGCCTGATGTTTTCTTCTGCATTAGATTGGTGTTATGGATTTGAGTATAGAAACAAACATTGATAACCTATTTCATCACATCATATCAAGGATACATACTACCAACAAGGCATCAACGTTGATATTAATCTTGATCACCTGACAAAAGTAGATTTTCCCACTTAAATTTATTCATTGTATCCTTTCCTCCAGTCACTATATGCAGCCCATACTAAAGGCATGGAGTCCATACTTCAATAGTAAGGACTTTTACTTCTCCTCTTTGAGAGCTGACTGTCTACATAAATTATTTGGAATCTTTTGCATAAGAGATTTCTATTATCTCACTTTTATTTCTTTATCTATTTAATCATTCATATCAGTGTGAACTTGTGAATATTTATTTTAAGGTTGGGTTAGAATTCAAAATACTGCTTTTTGTACTTTGCTGCCCACAGTGTTCAGCTTTGGTCACTGGGAGCCCTTTCTATAGGCTCCTATCTACATTTGACACATCCTCTTCAATTTTTGTTGCTTGGTTACTTATTTGCAGAAATGTCTGGTATTACAATATGCTCCAGGGTCATCTTGTATATTTTCCGCCTTAGTCTCAGAATGAACTGTGAATCCAACAAATTCTGGTTCTTTTTATTGGAGAATGGTGTTAGGAAACAAGATTTGGTCCCCATCTGTACTTGTTGCTACTGGGATAGCATTGCTCCTAGGCCTCCTCAGTTAACAGGGAGAAAAAAAGAGAAATATATATGTGTATATTGATACATACCTGGAAATTAGTTTGTTTGTAACCAAGTATATCTATATAAAGTAAGCATGAGTTCATGCTGATGACTCCAACTGGAATTCATTAGTATTGGAAAATTCTAGCCTCCTCTCTTTGGTTATCTATATGATTCCAATAGTGAGAAGCCTGGCACACTTCATTTACCATCCTTTAACTTAATTATATAATTCTGATGTATGGATTTAGTACTAACAGATTTCAGGGTTTTGATGCTAGCTTTGTATTCTCAAGAAAGTAATACAGATACTGCAGCTTTCTTTTGATTATTGTTCACATGGTATACCTTTATTTGTTTAAGAAATAAAACTGCACCTTTATATTTAATGTGGGGTTATTGTGTAACACATATAGCAGTCTTGTTTTTTCCCTCTGCAGATTTATGTCTTTTAATTGATGTATTTAGACCATTCATATTTAAAATGATTAATGATCTTTTTGGATTAATACCTACATTGCTGTAACTGCTTTCCACTTTCTGGATTTTTTGGTCTCCTCTACCATTTCTGTCTTTTCTAATGTTAATGGAGCATTTTACATGATTCCATTTATGTCTTTTCTTAGCATAAGAATTATACATCTTTTTAAAAAATTTTTTAGAGATACCCAGATTGTAATATAAATTTTTAAATAATTAAATATGTTTAAATAAAATATACTCTACTGCTTTCAAGTAGTATGGGTATCTAATATCAGAATAGTCCCAATTATTTTCTTACATTCAACATATCATAAGTACCATTCATTTTACTTTTCTGTATAATATAATTACCCATTACATAGTTACTATATTTCTTTGACAAGTATCTTATAGATTATTTAAATTAAAACTGTATCTTCACTAATTTCTTATCCATCATTTTTCTTTCCATAGTGCAGATCTAAGTTTCTGACCTTAACCAATTTCAATCTCAAAGATGATTTCCTTTTAAAATTTCCTGCTTAGCAGGTCTGCTGACCATAAATTTCCTGTTTATGTTAGCCTAAAAGTATCTTTATTTCAAATATAACTTTGGAAAAATTGTTTTACTCGCTTGGAATACCAAATTGATATATTTTCTTACTTCAACACATGTATATAGCCAACAAACATATGAAAAAAACTCATCATCACTGGTCATTAGAGAAATGCAAATCAAAAGCACATTGAGATACCACCTCACATCAGTTAGAATGGCAATCATTAAAAAATCTGGAAGCAACAGATGCTGGAGAGGATGTAGAGAAATAGGAACACTTTTACACTGTTGGTGGGAGTATAAATTAATTCAACCATTGTGGAAGACAGTGTGACCATTCCTCAAAGATCGCGAAATAGAAATACCAGCCAGGCGTGGTGGCTCATGCCTGTAATCCTAGCACTTTGGGAGGCTGAGCTGGGTGGATCACCTGAGGTCAGGAGGTCAAGACCAGCCTGGTCATCATGGTGAAACCCCATCTTTAAAAAAGAAAAAAAAAAAAAAAGAAAAAAAAAAGAAATATCACTTGACCCAGCAATCTCATTACTGGGTATACCCAAAGGATTATAAATCATTCTATTATAAAGACACATACACACATACATTTATTGTGGCACTGTTCACAATAGCAAAGACTTGGAGCCAACCCAAATGCCCATTAATGACAGACTGAATAAAGAAAATGTGGCTCACACACACCATGGAATACTATGCAGCCATAAAAAAGGATGAGTTCATTTCTTTGTAGGGACATGGATGAAACTGGAAACCATCATTCTTAGCAAACTGACACAAGAATAGAAAACCAAACACCGCATGTTCTCACTCATAATTGGGTATTGAACAATGAGAACACATGGACACAGGGAGGGGAACAACACACACTGAGGCCTGGGGAGTGGGGGTCTAGGGGAGGAATAGCAGGAGGTGGGGGATTAGGGAGGGACAGTGTTTGGAGAAATACCTAATGTAGACGACTGGGTGATGGATGCAGCAAACCACTACCATGGCACATATATATCTGTGTAACAAACCTCCATGATCTGAACATGTATCCCAGAACTTAAAGTATAATAAATAAATTTGAAAACAAAAAAAGATAAACAAATGGCTACAAACCAAAAAAAAAAAACAAAAACAAACAAACAAAAAAAAACTTCAATACTTTAAATATTTAACTGTATTTTCTTCTCTCTTGGACAGTTTCTGAAGACTCAACTATAATTTTATCCTTGGTTTTCTTTTTTTTTATTATTTTTGAAAGAAAGATAAAGAGAGGAAAGAAAGTGAGAGTGAAAGAAAGAAAAAAAAGGGTGTAAGAGAGAATGAAAGAGGAAGAGAAAGAGGGAGAGAGAAAGAGATTTTTGTTCTATTGCCCAGGCTAGAATGCAGTCTAAAAATGGGTATTAAAAACCTCTTTTATGCCAATAATTGTACTTAACAATGGAGACAGGAAGGAATAAGAGATGAAAATAACAAACAAGCAGCCAACCAATAT
>CAUYLG010032948.1:0-19092 GCA_963573385.1 Cacajao melanocephalus
CCATTCAAGACATAGGCAAGGACTTCATGACTAAAACACCAAAAGCAATGGCAACAAATGCCAAAATAGACAAATGGGAACTAATTAAATGCCAGAGCTTCTGCACAGCAAAAGAAATGATCATTAGAGTGAACTGGCAACCAACAGAATGGGAAAAAATTTTTGCAATCTACCCATCTGACAAAGGGCTAATACCCAGAATCTACAAAGAACTAAAACAGATTTACAAGAAAAAAAAAAAACAAACAAATCCATTCAAATGTGGGCAAAGGATATGAACAGACACTTTTCAAAAGAACACATTTATGAGGCCAAGAAAAATATGAAAAAATTCCATCATTACTGGTTGTTAGAGAAATGCAAATCAAAACCACATTGAGATACCATTTCATGCCAGTTAGAAAAATCATTTAAAAAATCTAGAGACAACAGATGCTGGAGAGGATGTGGAGTAATAGGAACACTTTTACACTGTTGGTGGGAGTGTAAATTAGTTCAACCACTGTGGAAGGCAGTGTGGCGATTCCTCAAGGATCTAGAAATAGAAATTCCATTTGACCCAAGAATCCCATTACTGGGTATATACTCAAAGGATTATAAATCATTCTATTATAAAGACACATGCACACGGTATGTTCACTGTTGCACTGTTTACAATAGCAAAGATCTGGAACCAATCCAAATGGCCATGAATGATAGACTGGACAACGAAAATGTGGCACATGTACACCATGGAATACTATGCAGCCATAAAAAAGGATGAGTTCATGTCCTTTGTAGGGACATGGATGAATCTGGAAACCATTGTCCTCAGCAAACTGACACAAGAACAGAAAACCAAACACCACATATTTTCACTCATAGGTGGGTGTTGAACAATGAGAACACATGAGCACAGGGAGGGGTACATCACACACTGGGGTCTGTTGGGTGGTAGGAGACTAGGGGAGAAACAGTGGGTGGAGGGGAGGTTGGGGAGGGATAACACTTGGAGAAATGCCTAATGTAGGTGATGGGGGAATGGAGACAGCAAACCACCTTGGCATGTGTGTACCTATTCAACAATCCTGCAAGATTAGCACACATACCCCAGAACTTAAAGTACAATAATAAAAAAAAATCTGCTCCCTGAATTGCTCAGGGAGACTGATTTGAATAACAATAATACTCCTTGAGTAATAATAGAACTCTGGTCTCCCCCCAAAAAAAGAATTTGATAATTGATTAATTTTGTATATCAAATCAGTGGGGACAAATAATGATTATGTACCAATTGTTATTGGAACAATTAGGTAGCCATCTTGGATAAAAATTCATTTAGATCTTCTGTCATACCTTACCATATGGAGCCCCACATTACCTCAATACTAAAACTCTCCTTGTGTGAAAATGCTGACATTTCACTTGAAGCATCAGAGATATTACAGTAGAGCCAAGGTCACTCACAAATGTGCCCGTACCCCCTCCCCACCTACTTCCTCCAACCACTCACAGCTGTTTATCAACAGATGTCTCATCCACGATCTATTTTCTTCTGGACTCTTGACATCTTGTGTTATCTACCTGCCTCTAGTCTCAGGAAAATTCCGTATGGATCAAGGTCCTTGTGCATGCTTGATGTTCAGTGCTATTGTTGCCCTAATTATCCAGAAACCATCTAGATTCCATAGCTCCTAGCAATGTCCCAATTACATGACAATCGTTTAAAAAGCTAAATATACTAAAATTAGAGGGAGCATGTGACTAAGAGCCAGATTAATCTTTTTAAGACAGTATTTGAAGGAAATCTAAAAACAGAGAGTACTGCAATATATTTGAGGTATCTACTTTTCTTTGCCCCTGCAGATGAGTGCCTCTTATAGCTCACTCACATTTTGGTTTAGTTTTTTTAGCATGTGTCACACAAAATTAGAGGTGTATTCAGAGTATAGAAAAGCACATTTTAACTTTAGTCAGTGGAAACGAAAGAGCTTTTGAGTTCAACATATCTGATTTGGTACAGGCCTGCTTAATGGTAGGACTTTGGTTAATCTCTACATGAATTTCTCTTCTAATGTATATTCTGGAAAAAGAATTTTGTTAGTATGCAAGTGAACAGGGAGAGAGACCCAGAGCAATCCCCCCAATTCACCTGTTGTCCTATATACTTACATTCAAAGATGACTAACAGAAAAAATCACAATGGTTTCCATCAGATATCTTTCAAGTATATGAGATGGCACTATTAGCTTGAAATTATGATGAAAATGTCAATTTAAGAAAATAACTTGTAAATAATTCATAATGTAGGATGTGTAAAAACTTCTAGCAGAAAAGTCCAAAACATGCTAGCTGTAATGAATCAGGAATAAAAACATGTATGGACTGCGTCAGTCCATTTTCACACTGCTGATAAAGACAGACCCATCACTGGGCAATTTACAAATAAACAGGTTTAGTTAGACTTTCAGTTTCGTGGGGATGGGGAGGCCTCACAATCATGGTGGAAGGCAAGGAGGAGTAAGTTACATTTTACATGGATGGCAGCAAGCAGAGAGCTTGTGCAGTAAAACTCCCCCTTATAATAACCATCAGGTCTCATGAGACTTGCTCACTGTTACAGGAACATCATGGAAAAGTCCTGCCCCCATGATTCAATTACCTCCCACAGGATCCCTCCCACAACCCGTGGGAATTCAAGATTAGATTTGGGTGGGGACACAGCCAAACCATATCATAAACACAAACAGTAAAATCCCAACTTATAAATAACCACTTTTATGTTATGAGTGGTTAAAATCATATTATTCATAGGTTTGGAGATGAGACAAAATATTTATGATTTATATTAACCGCAAAACAGGAGTATTAAATATTAAATTATTTTATGATCTCAATGATGTAAAATATACATTTGTATGAGAAAAAAATTACCAATTAAAAGCACTTACATATGAATATACAAAGCATTACTTATGTATTTTTCAGTATGTTTTCCTGTATCGTCAAAGTGATGCGTCTTCCTTTTTTACTGGGTGTTGGTACAGTATGTATTTAGATTTTTTTTTAAAGCAACAGGTTTCATTTGGATTTAAATATCTTTTCCAGTATTTTCTTTATTTTTTCTTATAAGTTCCAAGGTTGCATTTAGTTGTCATGATTCATTAGTCTCCTTCAAGCTAGAGCTATGAGAGTTTTTCATTCCGTCCTTTTTATTTGTGTGTTTTCTGAGGCAGGATCTTCCTTTGTCACCCAGTCTGGAGTGCAGTGGCACAAACATGGATCACTGCAGCCTCAACTTTCCAGGCTCAATTGATCCTCCCTCCTCAACCTCTTGAGTAGCTGGGACTACAGGTGTGTGCCACCATACCCAGATAATTTACATATTTTTAGAGGTATTTTAGAGATGGCTTTTACCATGTTTTCCGGGCAGGTTTTGAACTCCTGGGCTCAAGTGATCTGCTCACTTCAGTCTCCTAAAGTGCTGAGATTACAGGTATGAGCCATCACACCTGGTCTCTTTTCCTGTATTTAATGGCCTAGGCATTTTTTTTGAAGAGTATTGGTCAATTACTCTATCGAGTGTTTCTCAGCTTGTGTGTCTGAGACATTTCCTCATGGTTAGTCTAGGCTTATGTATTTGTGGGGGAAGAACACCACAGAGGTGAAGAGTCCTCATTGCATCCTAACAGCGGTTACCTGATAACATGACTTATTACTGGTGATATTAACCTTGACCACTTGAATAAGTAGTGTATACTGGGTTCCTTCACTGTAAGGTTGCTGTTTTTCTCTTTTCATCTTCTACTTATTAGAAGAGAATCACTAAGTCTAGCCCACACTTGAGAGCAAGGTGCCTGAGGGAGGAGTATAAAAAAATGTGTGGACTTTATTAAAACCACTTCAGTGATATATAAATGTGCATTTGCAGGAGGATAATTTAAAGCTATGCAAATGTCCTCCTTTTCCTTAAAGGTGGGTGTTTCTTTTGTAATGAGAAAAAGTAAAGTAAAAGCATTCCTTAACTACAAATCTCTGCAAAGAATAAATTACTGGATATCATGTAACATACAGTTCCAGAGGGTTCCCCCCTCCTTCCCTCTTTGAGTCTTCTTTAAAGGAACCCTGGAAAAGCCAAGTATGCTATTTTTATTATTTAAGATTTTGATATTTCTCATTTTGTAGGATGCCAGCAGCCATCCCATCTGGAAAGAAAAAAAAAAAAAGAGAGGAAAACTGTATTCTGTTCTTTTTCTAAAGCTGAGGGATTTGGCAGTCTGTAATTTTTTGAAAGGTTCCCAGTATGATTTTGGTCATCTGCATGTGTTTGGGAATAATTGACCTAGATAATTTTGCAGTTTACTTTGTAAAAGAATGTGCTGGAGTTAAATGATAATGTTGGAAAATTTCTTAAAATGAGATGGCATGAACAAAATATCCTTTAAAGTGTCACCTTGAATCAGCTTAAGATTCAGAAAAACGTCCCAGCACTTTAGGAGGCTGAGGCAGGTGGATCACCTGAGGTCAGGTGTTTGAGACCAGCCTGGCCAGCTGGCCAAAATGGTGAAACCCCATCTCTACTTAAAACATAGTAAATTAGCTTGGCGTGGCGGTGGGTGCCTGTAATCCCAGCTACTTGGGAGGCTGAGGCAAAAGAATTGCTTGAACCCAAAATGTAGAGATTGCAGTGAGGTGAGATCGCGCCACTGCACTCCAGCTTCAACAAGAAGAGAGAAACTCTGTCTCAAAAAAAAAAAAAAATTCAGAAAAAGTAAATCATTTCAAGCACTTGTGATTATTTCTGGCACAGACATGAGAAGAACTATTTTAATTATTCTTCGTTTTGGGACATGTGGCCTAAAAGTAACAAAAGACTCCTTAAACTGAGGGTAAGGTATAGTTTTATGTTATATTATTATCAGATTTTAAGAAGACTAGAGAAAAATCCTCAAAGAATTTATAACACTGTTTAAGTATCAATCTAGGGATATTTAAATGGGATTCCTAGGGCCTGGCAGATACTTCAGAAATTTGTTGTGGTGGTGGTTGGCAGTTGCAAATACAACCTGCCCATCACCACTACACACGTCCCTGCTGCTGCCACTTTACCACCTAAAAGCTTCTCAGCATGGTAGAGATGCCATTTTAGCAGTCCACAGAGTATGGAACAGAATCCTACTTCACAAATTACTTTTGCTTTTGGCAAGAGACATTTCACCAACCAGAAATGAAAAATACGGTTCCTAGACAACAGCACAACAGTTACTCAAAATAATACTGGCATAATTTTATTTTTGAATTTCCATAAAAATGAAATGCAGACCAGTATGGAATTCTCAAAAGGTCTCTAATCATCTTCTTCATAAATGTTTGCCAAGAATATTCTAAGTGTCCATAGCAAGCTGAATTTTTCCTGGAACAGTGTTATTTATGAATTATAAGATATAAGGAAATTATATAGACACTTTGACATTCATCATTTGGTGACTGGATGTGAAATAGTGTCCAGTGTGGCCATCCAGCATTTATATTTAGTTTAGTTGCTTAAAATTATGGAACTTACAAGTAGAAACCAAGTTATTCTATGTTTCACATGAGTTATTAAAGATAGGCGTAGCAATCATTAGCTCTAGGTAGGGAGAATGATTATTGAAACTAACTCAGTATTCACAGAACAATCCAGTTTGACTTTTTTAAAAGGAAATAAAAGTAAAAATAATATAACATGATACAGCTATATTGCTAGCTTTCCTTGTGATATAACTACTGAAATTGTATTAAGGTATTCAACATTTGATTCACCCAAGTAGTGTCACATTTCAGGTGTGGGGATAAATACAATAGTGATAAATAGGATAGGGACGATGTATCTAAACTTGTATGTATTTCAAGGATGAAAGTAAATTTAATGAAATCAATCTTTGTGTGCAAGGAATTGGGTGTCATGACAGGAACAGGGAAAAGACATGGAAATTGAGTAGAAAATTGACCCATTTAATCAGAGAATAGTAGAAAAATTTAGAGGGATAACATATCCAGCTACCACATTTCTAGGCAGGCATCACACCTAAGCAGTGCTAGGCAGGTAAACTGGATCTCTGGAGGTAAGGAAAAGAAAAAAGAAACATCACTTGAAGCATCTGCTGATTTGTAAGTACCGCCAATGATGGCCGGTTCTGAGCTATCAATGTGATGTCATTGAACATGGGGTAGCGAAAGATGATACACAGAATTAACTCTTCCAAGCGAGTGTGAGCCTGCTCTAAAACATTTTTGCAAGAGTAACATTTGAACTCATCTTACCCAAGAGACTGAAAGGTTCTTGGGTCTCTTAAGTTGGGTCTGAAGGGAATTCATATCCTGGAGAAGATCTTAATGCTGCTTATACTTAATTGTGAGGCCGGGCGCGGTGGCTCAAGCCTGTAATCCCAGCACTTCGGGAGGCCAAGGCGGGCAGATCATAAGGTCAAGAGATTAAGATCATCCTGGCCAACATGGTGAAACCCCGTCTCTACTAAAAATACAAAAATTAGCTGGGCATGGTGGTGCGTGCCTGCAGTCCCAGCTACTCAGGAGGCTGAAGCAGGAGAATTACTTGAACCCGGGAGGCAGAGGTTGCAGTGAGCCGAGATTGTGCCACTGCACTGCAGCCTGGCGCCTGGCAACAGAGTGAGACTCTGTCTCAAAAAAAAAAAAAAATATATAGATATAGATACACACACACACACACACTTGTTTGGTACAATATTCTAACATATCTGTCTTCCACATACATCATTAATGCAGCTGTACTCTAAAGATTTTGTGAGAGAAATGATTTTATAAATATCTGAAAAGCCCAGATTTTGGAAAGAAATGCTTTCAAAATGTTTTAAGTGAAAGAGATAAACTGAAGATGAACCAGTAGTATATGCTAAGACAATATGGTCACATGGCTCATTGCATAAAATTCTTTTATGGTTTCTGCTGCCTTCAGAAATCATATGATTTGATAATACCGACTCACTGACTATCTTTACTGTATCTTTTATTTTGCAACACTGGAGTTGTCTATTTTACTTTCTCCCCAATGGGTAGAAGCTATGCTGTCCACTTTACTTTGTGCCTAGTGCCTAGTGCTTAGAACATAATACGTGTTTAATTCAATAAAGGTTTTAATGTGTATTTCACTTGTTAATGATCTGACTGAAAAGTTAAGGAGGATTTAAAATTTTTCCTGTTTCTTCTGAAATTAAATTCTAAAGTGTTAACCATGATTTAAAGAAGATAAGTTATGATTCATCACCATTTGTTAAAAAGGGTGAGAACAGAGCCAGTGCGGTGATTCACACCTATAATCCCAGCACTTTGGGAAGCCGAGGTGGGTAAATCACAAAGTCAGGAGTTCAACACTAGCCTGGCCAATATGGTGAAACTTATCTTTACTAAAAATATATAAATTAGCTGGATGTGGTGGCACATGACTATAATCTCAGCTACTCCGGAGGCTGAGGCAAGAGAATCGTTGGAACCCAGGAGACAGGGACTGTAGTGAGCTGAGATCAGACCACTGAATTCCAGCCTGGGTGACATAGCAAGGATCAATCTCGAAAAGAAAGAAAAAAAGGGTGAGAAATACTGCACAGGCAAGTTATATTTACAATTTTAGAGGTGTATTGTTACTATCCTAACAGAAGGCCTTGGAACTTAATACCAAATAGGAGTATGGCTTGTACTGTTCTCTCTTTCACTGATGGTTTTTGTTTCTGTTGCTGTTGTCTATGTGGTATAGACTTTACTTCTTGTAAGATTTCAGTTATCATCAACATCCTTCTGTATATATAATATAAAGTTATATTCTGTTATGACAACAGTTTGGATAATACAACTATATTTTCTCTGAGATCACTGAGAGCTCTCTCTGAGATCACTGAATCTACTCAGATTAACTTTAATATTTTTCTAAACTAGTTTTGGTAAAAAAAAAATAGAGTAAAAGTAAGAACGTGTAGGAGGCTACATTCACAAATTTAAAAAAATTCTAAGACTTTAGTAATCAAAGCAGGTAAGCCCAACTCTGGGCTCATAGACGTGACAGGTATGAGGTTCTGAAGAATAGTTAAGATAGAAATGGACTTTGGAACTTAGAACATTTCATTCAAAATTCTTTAAAGGAAGTTATTTTTGAAAGGCAAAATACATCACACTGAGGGTAATACAAAATAAGTCTAGCTTGATTTATTTTATAACACTAAAGACCAAGCATTGAAATAATTATGGCTAATTCCTGGGATAAATTTATGTCTTGCTTTAAAGAAAATAAAAGTAGTTCACCTCTTCTTGTTCATTTGAAGAATAAATATTTATTGCCTATGATGTGCAAGGCATTATATTATGAAATGAAATGATAAACTAATAAAATTATTTAGATTTAGTCACTGCTTACAAGAAATTCTTAGTCAAGTAAGAACGAAACAAAATGATATGATGTGTGAAGGATGCTGTAGGAGTGATGGCCATTCGATAATGTATTAACACAAATTATCTTGATGTAATAATTCAACAATGTCTATGTACTTTGAAACCTCCAGCTGTACATGGTGCATATGATAAATACATATAATTGTGTATGTCAGTTTCAAAAATAAATGAGTAACTTAAAAACAAATTAGAAAGCTATTATCTGAATTGGCTATTGACTGCCATCAGGGCCAGGTGAAGATATACAGGGATTTGTGCTTGAACTTGAGCAATGTATAAGCATCACTGTCCCCAACTTTGCCTTCTCCAGTTTTGCGCCCCTGGAAAACATTTACATATCGGTCAAGTTCAAGTAACTCAAAGAAAACAGAGTGCAGAAAAATTAAAGAAAAACAAAAACATGAAGTGAATAGCTGTGAGGAGAATTAGCATGAGTCACTGCATAAGCAAGAATTGCACATCGTCCATACCTGAAGGGTGTCACCTGCCACTTTAGAATTGATCTTCATTTTTAGATAGTGGATTTTACGTAACTGGTTTAATCAGAGGTGTGATTTATAAACGTAACAGTCAGCAAGGTGGGGAGTAAGCTCAGAGAAGTTTGGAGACTTAACAGAGCCAGTTTAAGACCTGATGACTGTTCAGGCTATAAATGGCAACAGTAACCATGAAGACTGTGGAGAATGAAAATATTTTCTGAAATACTATTAAAGAGGCTTTATAAGTGACTAGATAAGAGGTACTAAGGGGAACAAATCAAAGATAACTTTACAGTTTCTATCAGGAAGACAAAAATGTCAAAATGTTCAGAGAACTAGAAGGCACTAGCCATGTAAAGCTGGGAGGAATTTGGAAATGTCTAGGCCATTGGTAATCTCTGAGACAGCTGCTTTGCTAAAAGGCACAAATGACCTCCTAAGCCATGACAGACACCACGCCTCCGTGACTGTCTTTACTGTATTGTTTCTACGTATAATGCTGACCCCTCTTCACAGCTGAAATGACCTGGCAGTCAAAGTGTAGCTTCAATGTCACTAAGTAGGGTAACAATCATGGTATAATGAGACGCAACTTATCTGGATGGAAGAATTCCAGGCTTTAAAATCAGATGAGCCTGGGATCCCATTCTAGGGCCTGCTGCTTACCAGCCTTGTGACTTTGAGTAAGTATGTCTGCTTCCACTCTTCCTTCTGTACATACTTCACACAGAATATGTGAGGAATAAGTAAGGTAATACATGTGACTGACTTACCATGGCATTACACAGTCATCTACCTTTTCATAGGACAAAGAGGAATTTCTGAAGCACAGTTCTAAGAACTTTATAGTTACTAACTTACAAGACCTGCTGTGAAATGCGGAACACAGCTAATACATGAAGGCTGACTTCAGATGCAAAAGTGGTACTTTTAGTATCTGTTTTAAATGAAGGAGCCAAAAAATATATTTTCACATTAAATTACTGTTTATTAGAAATCTTGGACCTTAACTTTAAATAGAGTCCAATGGTTAAATTTGATTCTGTTTTGATTATACTGTGTTTCTTTATTTCTAAATGGTACAGCTACCCTTTACAGCCTTTCAAATTATAGTTTAAATCACCCAAATCATTGAGAACACAATGTATTCTAGATTAAATATATATTTTTCTATCCTAATTGAAGCAACCCGGTTTTTCTTGAAATAAACATTTTATGGATGATCCACTTTCTGAACTGTGTTTAGTTACTAAGGAAATTTAATGAGTATCTTATAAAAGTTTCCCGCTTTCCTTTTTATAGTGTGGAGGCAATAGGACCATAATAAAGCCAGAACAAAAATACTTCTCTTGGAAGTACTTTATGGTTCTGTTATTATAGTTTTGCTGTCACATTAGGACGTGAAAAATAAAGTATTGCACATCAAGTTCCTCAGTGAGTACAAATGGTTTCCTTTGCAAATAATAAATTCCAAAAAAGAAAATATTTGAACTTTATTTGCCCTTTACGCCTTGGCCCTGATTTGTGCCGAATGGGAAAAATAAGACAACAAAAGGAAAACCCTTCATTTCAAACACATCATTGTCATCTGAGACTCCTGCCTTCCAGTTGAAGCATTCATTATGGAATCCTTGGCAGGTAGCATAATGCCTGGCACAAAGATGTTAATATTTATAAATAGATGAATGAATAAAAGCACAAATGAACATTCACATATTTGCATCTTCTTAACTGAAGCTCTTCACTGGAGAATAAACAGCCATGATCTACCCTTCTTAGGCCATATTTCTATTAAACAAAATAATTTTTAAAATAAAAAGTCAAGCCAGACACAGAGGCTCATACCTGTAATCCCAGGTATTGGCGAGGTTGTGGTGAAAGGCTTGCTCGAGCCCAGAAATTCGAGGCTACAGCAAGCTATGATCAAGCCACTGCACTCCAGCCTGGGTGTCAGACTGAGAACCCATGTGTAAAAACAGTATAAATAAATAACTTTTACCATCATAAAATCAATGCACTTCAATTATTCTTACATTGGAGTATTTATTAAGCCATAAAAATTCATGTTGTAGAATAGCATTTAATGACCTTGTAAAAGTACACATTGGATTTCTAGGCTCAAAAACAAATGAGAAATAGTCATTTTGTAAGTATGTAAGGAATATAACTTGAAGGACACTATAGGTGCAAAACTATGAGTGATTTTAGTTTTAAGAAATAATGTGTATATTCTAAATGTTTTACAATAAACAGGAATCACTGCTGTATTCATTCACTCATTTAACATTTTACTGAGGAGGTGCAGTGTAATAGGCAACTAAGCCCTAGCAGAGAGATTCCTCAGTATACCCAATAAACTAGATCCTTGAATTCATCACTTAAAAGTTTTAAATGGTCAGATACCATTTTATCCCTGCCATATTGGCAAATATTTACACAAATGCAAACACACACATGGATACACTTAAAATAACCTGTGTTGAAAATGTTGGCAGAAATATAGGGAAAAATTACTAGTGAAATGACTTCGTACTCTGTCCTTAGAAAAAATATAAAAATCTATTTGGAGAGTCATAAAAATATGTGTAATTTATGATTCATTTATCTACCTCCAAAGAGATCTCATGAGCAATGATTTAAATGAAGAAACACTGACTGCATTAAGATATTTACAGTGTTTCAGGAGACAATATTTTTTATAAAAAGCTACTTATATATACTTAAAGAAACTTTGAAAAACACTTAAAAATAGAAACAGGGAAACAATGGTATCACTAGTCATACTTCCCTAAGGTCACCTTTAAAATATTAATTCAGGTTAAATGCAGCAACATTACAGAGTGCAACATTGTTTGTAATGTGGATATTCAAATATTCCATTTACTTCCACTTGCAGTAGGATGCTTGCTATCTGTATCAGCACTCCCCAACCTTTTCTGGCACAACGGACTGGTTTTGTCAAAGACAATTTTTCCACAAACCTGGGGTGGGTTGGGGGTTGGTTTCTGGATGATTCAAGCACATTACATTATTGTATACTTTATTTCTATTATTACTACATCGTAATATATAATGAAATAATTATACAACTCACCATAAAGTAGAATCAGTGGGAGCCCCGAGTTTGTTTTCCTGCAACTAGATGGTCCCATCTGGTGGGATGGAAGACAGTGACCGATCGTCAGGCATTAGATTGTCATAGGGAGCATGCAAACTAGATCCCTTGCCTGAGCAGTTGCTCCTAAGAGAATCTAATGCCTCTGCTGATCTGACAGGAGGTAGAGCTCAGGCAGTAAAGTGGCTGTCAACACAGGTCAGACTTTGCTTGCTCACCCACTGCTCACCTCTTGCTATGTGGCCCTGTTTCTAACAGGCAAGAAACCGGACTTGATCGTGTCCTGGGGATTGGGGACCACCGATCTACATAATGAATAATTTGTCATGCATTTCCTCTACCTGAAATCGTTTTAATTCCTTAAAGTGCTATCAAGGCAAGGCTAAAACACACCCTCTCTCCAATGTCACTTGTAACCAGCCCCTTCCCCACAACTCACCGCACATACACTTAGCACTCATTCTCCAACACTTCCTGGCACGCCTTCTCATGAGGATGTCTCTCTGACTCCTGGTCTTCAGTCATTTTCCCTTATCTATTATCCCTATCCACTTGCTGAAAGCTTATTCCTCTTCAAGTAGCTAAAACGCCAGCTCACTGGTAAAGCTTTTGCAAGTTCTGAGAGTAAGGTTCAGTTTTGCTTTTTTGTACTCTTTACATGCTCTTGCTGCATTTTCTCTGTTTTTACAGTCAGTCATGTATGTATTATTCTCTCCATTTAGGCTGCAAATCTTTCGATGTAGGGTTTGTGTTTCTAATGTCATATTCCTCAAAAAAGGAAACAAGCACATCTTTATTCCTCCTGAGAACATGATGCATATTTATTAGATTAAATTAATTCCATTCAATATTGGTCCAAGTCTCTGTAAACATCCCTCCCCCACGAACAGAAGAGATCAAGAGTTGATGTGGGAATATCTGATTTCAAACAATTTGAGCTGTGCTGCAAAGTATTTTTTAAAATTGCATACTCAAAGTGAACACCATATTTTGTTTTAATAAATTATAAGTTTATGATATAATAATTTCTGTAAATTTATATAGACATCTTATGAACATTTGTGATCTGTGGTTTTAATTCCATATTTAACAAGCATTACTCTAAATGTGGTGTTCCTAGGGTTTTTTTTTGTCCAACTTCACGCTCACTTTGCGTGAGCTCATTCTGTCCTATGAATTAAATATCATCTATGTCCATGAATATCTCTAGTTCTGCTAGGGCTGGAATTCAAGACTAATATATATATACTAGGTGACATAGCCTCAAGGAAGTCAAATGAGCATTTAAACTGTTGCCCAAAAATTCAGATCTTAAATTCAGGTCTTACCAACTCTTTCATGAGTTAGAAGATGGCTCATGTAGTCATGATGAAACCATCTGAAGAAGAGGCTATTGATATTTCCTGTCACTTGTCTGGCCCCTTCACTACTGCCACTGTTGATGCACCTACTAAGGTTGTGAAGAAGTGCAGTATCTTCCAATTCTCCCCAAACGACTCATGAGCATCTCATGGCTGCTATGTTACTGGCACCCAATACAGTTAACCAGAGCACTGAGATCCTACTGGACCTTCTATAAAATGTGCTCCTGTTGCTGCCTGCCAGTTACCTGTGCCACCATGATGGTTAGCTAGCATCACTGCAATCATAACTCCTAAGTTTATAGTTTAGAACTGAGTTTTATCTCAAGGTAGATTTCAAATTATTATTGCAAACCCCATGAATTATGCTTTCATTCACAATCTGCATAGTATTTTAATAATTTTATATAATAATATCATATACTGGCATTCTTTTTAAAGATTATGATTAATAATGTAAGCTTCTTTTTACCTAGATTATGTAATTATGTTAAGATTTAAACCTTTTCCCTCAAAACTGGTATTAACTGAATGAAATATTTGATCCAATTAATGACATTTGTCAGGGAGCAGGGTCTCACCCTGTCACCCAGGCTGGAGTGTAGTGACATGATCTTGGCTCACTGCAGCCTTGACATCCCAGGCTCAAGTGATCCTTTCCTCTTAGCCTTCTCAGTAGCTGGGACCACAGGCATGTGCCACCAAGTCCAGAAGCTCAAGCCATCCACTTGCTTCCCCCTCTCAAATTACTAGGATTACAGGTATGAGCCACCATGCCCAGCCAATAGTTTAAAATGTAAAAGTACATTTTGAACGTATGACAAAATATTTTTATTAATCTAATCAAAATCTTATATACTAAATTACTTTTTTAATGCTGATCTAATCATGAATTATTCCCTCATTTTAGGCTTTATAAGACAGGTAATAAGACTTAAAATCTATCATGCATTTTTATGTTTGTTGACTACCTAAGCTTTAATTTACTTTATCCCTTTCCTGACTGAAAACAGGAAAAAAACATCTTTCCTCTTTTTCTATGATTGCTTTCTCTGTCATTTCAATCTAAAGCCCATTGAAATGACAGAGAAAACAATCAGAGAAAAACAGGAATGATGCCTTCAGAGGGCAAGGATTATTAAATATATTTTTAACTGTATTAAGCAGATGGGATTTAATTAGAAAGAAATCCCACAGAGGTGAGCAACTGCCAACTCAATAGGGACTTCTGAGAAAACAGTTTTCCAAATAGAACACCAGAAAATTCCCCAGGATCAGAAAAAATCTACCTTGGGAGCCAGAGCAGTCCCTGGGGCAATTGACAAAGTAATTAATTAAAGTGCTGTGGAACTGCCGTGATGGGACACAGCTCTCAGGCACAAGCTAGCAAGCTCTAAATTAAGTGGAGGACCTGCCTTAGGGGACTCCCAAGGTGAGCTTGTTGGCAGGAAGAGAAGTAGGGCAGTGCCTTCATCAACTTTCAATGACAAAGTATACACTGAGTCCCCTCAAAGGGATCATTGAGACAGAACGAACAGTCTCTACATAAAACATAAACATTCTGACAGAAAATGTGGTAAATATATTTAGAAACTTGGATGACAAAACACATTGCAATCTTGCTGCAAATTCCAGAAGTCATGAGGAAAAAAGTGGCGTATTTGACCACAAAATTATTGATATGGTTTGGCTGTGTCCCCACCCAAATCTTATCTGGACTTGTAGCTCCCATAATTCCCATGTGTTGTGGCAGGGAACTGATGAGAGATAACTAAACCATGGGGGAGGTTCCCCCCACACTGTTTTCATGGTAGTGGGTTTCAGGACAACTGATGATTTTATAAAGAGAAATCCCTTTAGCTTGGTTTTCATTTTCTCTCTTGCCTGCTGTCATTTAAGGCATATCTTTCACCTTTTGACATGTTTGTGAAGCCTCCCAGCTATATCGAACTGTGAGTCCATTAAACCTCTTTTTCTTTATAATTTACCCAGTCTCAGGTATGTCTTTATCAGCAGTGTGAAAACGGACTAATACAACTATCTTTACCTTCATCTTAAACAAATGTACTATTAAAAAGATAAAAGACATGAGAAAGCATAAGGAAATGTATCTATTACATGTTACAGACAAAAATATGATCTTCCTTATAAAACGGCTCTAAATCAGTGAGAAAAAGATGTCATATAGTAAGTTAACTGACAAATTTTAAATTAACACAGGTATTTTCAAAATTACCCAAGATAAAGATAATGCAAGTAAAAATAATAATGCATTGTATTGTCAAACTTAAACAAATATTTAAAATATACAGTGTGAGAAAAGTAACACTCTCATTTACTCTTCCTTGAGTGTAAATTGATTTAAACTTTTTGGAGTACAATTTGGCAGGATTTACCAAAATTTAGCTCTGTGAGTAAAAGTTTAATAAACCCATTCCCTTCTGCAGGAGTGCACCTTGGGTTCAGTAAAATGCATAGCTCTCCTTCTTTGGAAACTCGACAAAGGTAAAACATCAGCAGTGTTTTCAAGCCAATTTCCTCATTGAAAAATAGCACTCATTGATCAAATGCCTCTGGACTGTTAAAACTATAGATAGTGAAAAGCCATCTGCATGCTGTTACTCTCATTGAAGGAAAACTCTGACTCTGATCCTGGCAAACTGGGTTTCCCATCTTAGATCCCTCTAAGGAATATGATACTAAGTGATATGGTTTGGCGGTGTCCCCACCCAAAATTTTATCTTGAATTGTAATCCCCGTAATCCCCACAGGTCAACAGTGAGACCAAGTGGAGGTAATCCAATCATGGGGGCACTGTCCCTGCAAGCTGTTCTCATGATGATGAGTTCTCAAGAAATCTAATGGTTTTATAAGTGTGTGCTAGTTCCTCCTGTATTGTTTTCTTTCTGTCTCTTTGTGAAGAAGGTGCCTTGCTTCTTCTTTACCTTCTGCCATGACTGTAAGTTTTCCGGGGCCTCCCAAGCCATGCTGAACTGTGAGAAAATTTGGTTAAATGACCCAGTCTCTGATAGTTCTTCATATCAGTGTGAAAACAGACTAATACAATGTGTGTGCCCCCATAATAATCTTAGAAGTCTGAAAGCTTAGAGAGACCTATTCACTTGGAACAATTAATCTAAAGCTTCTGCTCAGCTTTAGATTATTCTTTCAGCATAATAATTAACAGTGTGAAAAGAAAATATATAGAGTGTGGGAGAAAATATTTTGCAAGTCATATATTTGATGAAAAGATAATATGCAAAATAAGTGAGTAGCTCAAAAAAAAAATCAATAGAAAAAAAATAAACAACCCAAATAAAAAATGGGAAAGAGACCTGAACAGACATTTCTCAAAAGAAGACATACAAATGGCCAGCAGACTGATGAGAAAAATGTTTAACCTCACTAATCATTAAAGGAATGCAAGTTAAAACCACAGTGAGTTATCATCTGACATCTTTAAGAATAAGTACTATCAAAAAGACAAAAGATAACAAGTGTTGATGAGAATGTGGAGTAAAGGGGCCCCTTGCACACTGTTCATGGGAATGTAAATTAGTACAAACTTTATGGAAAACTGTATGAAGTTTCCCTTAAAAAACTAAAAATAGAGTGACTGTATTATTTTGCAATCCCACTCTGGTTTTTTGTACAATACATTTGAAATCAGATTGTCAAAGAAATGTCTGCACTCCCACGTTCATTTTAGCACTATTTACAATAGCCAAGTGAACCAACTAAGAGCCAAGGAATCAACCTACGTGTTCATCCACAGGTAAATGTATAAAGAAGATGTATATGCATACACAATGGAATACTATCCAGCCTTAAAAAGAAGAATATTCTGCAACTTGTGGCAACATGGCTACAATTAGAAAATATTATGCTAAGTGAAATAAGCCAGGTAAAACAAATACTCATGTTTTCACATGTAGGTGAAATCTAAAACAATCAAACTCAAAGAAGCAGAGAGTAGAATGGTGGTTATGGGATGATGAAATGAGGAGATGATGGTCAAAAAGTACAAAATTTCAATCAGACAGAAGAAAAACTTTTTAGTTCTATTAAACAACATGGCAAGAATATAGTTAATAAGATAATATTGCACATTTCAAAACTGTTAAGAGGATAAATTTCAAATGTCACTGGGAAGTTTACACAGCGACTAGATGGAGCCCACAGTTGTTTGGCAAGGCCACTGCAGGCAGACTGTGTCACTAGACTCCCTCTTCACTGGGGAGAGCATCTCTGAAAAAAGACAACAGCTTGTAAGGGACTTAAAATAAAGCTCCCACCTTCCTAGGACAGAACACCTGGGAAAAGGGGCAGTTGTGGATACAGTTCAGCAGACTTAAATGTCCCTGCCTGGCAGCTCTGAAGGGAGCAATGGATCTCCCAGCACAGTCCTCAAGCTCTGATAAGGGACAGACTACCCCTAAAGTGGCTCCATGAGCCCCGTGTATCCTGACTGGGAGACACCTCATACAGGAAACGTCTATGTCTGATCGGTGTACCTGAAAGTGACAGGGAGAATGTAACTAAGTTGGAAAACACTCTTCAGGATATTATACAGGAGAACTTCCCCAACCTAGCAAGGCAGGCCAACATTCAAATCCAGGAAATACAGACTGCACCACAAAGATACTCCTTGAGAAGAGCAACCCCAAGGCACATAATCGTCAGATTCACCAGGGTTGAAATGAACAAGAAATGCTAGGGCAGCCAGAGACAAAGGTCGAGTTACAGACAAAGGGAAGCCCATCAGACTCACAGCAGATCTCTCTGCAGAAACCCTGCAAGTCAGAAGAGAGTGGGGGCCAATATTCAACATCCTTAAAGAAGTTTCAACTCAGAATTTTATATTGAGCCAAACTAAGCTTCATAAACATAGGAGAAATATCACCCTTTATGGACAAGCAAATGCTGAGAGATTTTGTCCGCACCAGGCCTGCCTTACAAGAGATCCTAAAGGAAGCACTAAACATGGAAAGGAACAACCAGTACCAGCCACTGTAAAAACATACCAATTTGTAAAGAACATTGACATTATGAAGATCATTGATACTATGACACTATGGATCAAACAATGAGCCAAACAACCAGCTAGTATCAAAATGGCAGGATCAAATTCACATATAGCAATATTAACCTTAAATGTAAGTTGGCTAAATGCCCCAATCAAAAGATATGGTCTGGCAAATTAGATAAACAGTGTGCTGTATTCAGGAGACCCATCTCATGTGCAAAGACACACACAGGCTCAAAATAAAGCGATGGAGGAAGATTTACCAAGCAAAAGGAAAGAAAAAAAAAAAAAACCAGGGTGGTAATTCTAGTCTCTCATAAAACAGACTTTACCAACAGAGATCAAAAGAGACAAAGAAGGGCATTATATAATGGTAAAGGGGTTAGCTGTGATCCAAGATGGCCGATTAGGAACAGCTCAGGATTGCAGCTCCCAGTGAAAGCAAAGAGGGTGAGTGGATGCCGCATTTCCAGACGGATTTTTATTGCCCACAGACTAGGAGATTCCCAGGCAGAGGAGCCCTATGTGTCACCAGCACGGCTCTTTTGGTGGCCGGCGCGGCTGTTTTGCCAGCGCCCCGGCGCAGCGGTTCTCCATATAAAATACACTAGTCTGGGTCTCCCTTCTATCTGACAAGTGGAGCTTCGGGAAGGCAGAATCGCCCATTCATCT
>CAUYLG010032950.1:0-17797 GCA_963573385.1 Cacajao melanocephalus
TCAGCCCAAAATTCAAAAATCCCGCCGAGAGCCTGACCAATGGCAGCTTGCCAAGTCCAGGTCCAGTCTCTCTATGACCAATGCAGTTGCCCATGCTTTGTTTCCCCACTGACCAATCTATTGCTCTCACCCCCTATAAAACCCCACGCCCAGAACGGCCGGGCACGACTTCTCTGGCTCCTCTCTCTCTCTCTCCCTCCCCCGGGACCACAGAACCTCGCCCGGGAGCTGAATAAACTGGAATTTAATTAGTCTCATGCTGGCCTCAGTTTCCTCATTTTAAACTCGGCAATAACCTTACCAGAATAACCTTACAGCAAGTCCCTAAGTAAAGACATTTAAACTTCCTTAGGAAAGGAGGGCTCACTGAATAATGTCAAAGCAATTAACTGATTTCCTCTACAAGGTCATTGCAACAACACCAGTTCTATCTCTATAGACGTTTGGACTTCGCTATGGGACCACACCGCAGGTGGAGAGCAGCTCTGGGGAGTCTACCTTCCCTTTTCTTCATTAACAAAAACATGAAACAATGACCAAATGCCAGCATGTTCTTAGTGTTCAATACCTCCCAAGATGCTCAGAAACAGGACACGGTACTTCTAACTCGACACTGGCCTGGGCTCGAGAGCATATCTTGGTTTGTTTTTTCACAGTCTAGGGGTAAAGGTCTCTGCTACTGGGAAAATATCTGAATCCTCCCATTGCCATTTCTTTTTTTCTTTTTCTGAGACCGAGTTTCACTCTTGTTGCCCAGGCTGGAGTGCAATGGCACGATCTCGGCTCACTGCAACCTCCGCCTCCCAGGATCAAGCAATTCTCAGTCTCAGCCTCCCGAGTAGCTGGGATTACCGGCATGCGCCACCATGCGCAGCTAACTCTATTATTTTTAGTAGAGATGGGTTTCTCCACACTGGTTAGGCTGGTCTTGAACTCCTGACCTCAGGTGATCCACCCACCTCGGCCTTCCACTGCCATTTCCATGTAAAAACTCCCCCGCAACAATAAACATAAGTCGAAGTCCCAGAAGGGAGAGCGACTTTTCACCTGTGCCAGGGCATTCCCTAATCTAAATCTTCTACTTGTCAACTGTCTATCCCAGATTCTCCTCAAACACCAAAGGAAATGACAACAAAACAAACCTAAAAAAACAAACAGAATTTCCAGATGTGTGGGCATGGCCAGGCGGCCGCGATCAAAGTGGAATGCTCACTGCGGTGGTTCTGCACCGGGCTCGGACCCCAGGCAGCCCAGTGGCATCCCCGCCTGCTGCCCAAGCACCAGGCCGGGTGAGTCAGGAGGGCAGGCCCAGGCCCGTCTCAGGGACACCAGCACTACCGCCGTCTGGGGAGGATGAGGTTTCTCAGCATGTCGAAGGAGTTGCCGTCCGGGTGCACAGTCACAACCTCGCTGCCCTCCTGGTGAACCTGGAGGAAGCCAGAATCGTCCAGGCCGACGATGGACGCCTTTGGTCCCTCCGGGCCGCCCAGACGGACTTGTTGACCACTGAAAAGGAGGAACAGCACGTCACAGGCGGGCTTAGGACAATGAGCTGAATAATAATCCATGGTGAGAGGGCTGGGTGCTGGGGAGGGGGCTGAGGCTTGCTGAGGGGAAGAGGCGGCCCGGGCTGAGCGCTGACTTCCTTCCACCCAGGTGAATGTTTCAATAGCTGCTACAATAACCAGCAGGGTGCAAGTTCAACAAGGAGTGGAAAGTTCTTCGCGCAGCATCACTCCTCCCAATTCTGGTCATCTGCGGTCATGGTTCGAACCGCCTCTTCACTTCCAGCGCTTTTAAGAAATGCTCTGCTACTCTAGGTCACTTGGCTGAGGTTGGAGGAAAAGAGGCTGAGTTGGCAAACAAGTTTTATCTTATAAACAAGAGTTGGGTCACGTCAACCACAAGTGAAACTCATCCTGATCCTACTTCTTTTGAGTATTTTCCAAATGTACTCAAGTCACGTCCTTAACAGCTTTCGAAGCATAGAATTTTCCCCTGAAGTTTTTATTTTGAAGAATTTCAAATCTACAGAGCTGAAAGAATAGTACAATAAACCTCATATTCTCTTCCATTCTCACACCAAACGAAAATATGTCCCATATTTGCTTTCTCTGTTCACACATAAACACACATTTTTTTTTTCTACATCATATAAAAATAAGTTGCAGCTGGGTGTGGTGGCTCATGCTTGTAATCTTAGCACTTTGGGAAGCCAAGGTGGGAGGATTGCTTGAGGCCAGGAGTTCAAGATCAGCCTGGGCAATATAGTAAGACCTTGCCTCTAAAAAAATAATAATAATAATAATAATTAATTAGCGGGGTGTGTGGCTCACCCTTCTTGTCCCAGCTACTTGGGAGGCTGAGGCAGGGGGATCAGCTGAGCCCAGGAGTTCAAGGTTTCAGTAGTGAGCTATGATGGCACCACTGCACTCCAGCCTGGGTGACACAGCAAGACCCTCTCTTAAAAAAAAAAAAAAAGAATATAAATAGAAAACAAATGGAAATAAAAAAAAGTTTCTGAAAAGCTACAGGCGTGATGACACTTCCTGCTTAAATATTTTAGCATGAATCTCCTGAGAACAAGAACATCCTACAAAGTTATAACAGCACTAACTATGACCGCTCAGGAAACTCGGTCTGGATACAATAACCTCATCTACCATGTGGTCCATGCTCATGTCGTTCCCACTGTCCCCTCCATGTCCTTCGTGGCTATTTCCCTCCATCCAGGATCTATGGATCACACACTTTACATTTAGATGTCATGCCTCTTTAGTCTTCTCTAATCCCAAACAATTCTCCCACTTTTTTTTGTCCAATTGCTTGTGTGAGGACACTGACATTTTTGCAGGACACAGGCCTGCTGTCGTAACATCAGTGTGTGGTTCCCCAGACTTCAGCTGCATGAGAATCTCCTGGAGCACCTGTAATGACACAGGGTGCTGGCCCAGCCCCAGAGTTTCTGATGCTTGAGGCTGAGGTCTGCCTGCGGATCTCACTTTGAGAACCACTGTTACCTAGAAGGTTCGACAATTTAGATGTGTCAGATCATTTCCTCACAATTAGAACCAGATTAAACCAATGTTAAACTCTCTCCCGGTTTTGGTTCTTCCCACTGCATCCCACCAGGAGGCGTAAGATGCCAGTTTGCTCCATTACTGGCGATGCTAACTTGGTCAAGATGGTGTCCATGCGGTTTCTCCAGCAGAGGCACAGAAGATAATCATTTGGACCACTGCTCAGCCCCTCATTTTAACACACTGAACTACTGATACTAAGGTACTAATGAAGGAGTTGAAAAGAATGAAGAAGAGCCAGCACTGACCTGTGGACCCAGTATCTGTAATAAAGGGGAAGAACGCTGTTGGGCCCTTTGTCCTGAAATGCGTCGATCAGTTTCTCCAGCACAGTCAAGACTCTGGCGATGAGATAATCGGCTCTTAAGGGCTTCAGCGCTGCCTTGTGTTGCTTATTGTATTCTGTGATGAGGTCGTTGATGCAGATGGTAGGGTTACTGTTTGTCACATTAAATCCACAGCCTGGACAAAAACAAACAATTGAGCAGCTCAGCCTGCTGATGGCACCACACGTTCCTCTCTGCCACCTGGAAAAAGTGACAGTCCTGTCAACTTCCTGCTTCCTTGTCCTCATTTCAGATTTTCTGTCTCTAGCCACTTGAAGAGTGACTTCTATCTTTTTGTCCATCTTCCTTTTTGTCCTTCTTTTATTATTGTTGTTCAAGCTAAAATCATCTTAACCTTACTGCAGATAAGAAGTTGGGAAAAAAGAAAGCCACATTTGATTCTGTTTAATTCAATAGAAACTATTAAATATGGAACAAAACATAGGAGTGTTGCCTCTGGAATAAGTGGTCTACCAAGCATTGTAGCTCTGCGCTGAGCCCAATCTAGAAGAAAATCTCTTCTTTCTTCTCCTACTTGAATAACAGATCACATGGTTGAAAACAGAGTTGTATTCAGGACTTGGAGAGTAAACTCTGGATTCGGACCTTTCAAACCTGGATCATGGTATAACCCTAGATTGCATCTTTTACTACTTTCTCCTCGGAAGTCTGGTGCTAAGGTTGCGCTGTTAGCAAGACACTGACCCACACTCAGCGGCTTTTTTACAGGCTCCTAAACCAAGGCTTCGCAAGAGTTCCCGGGGCGGTGTCTGAACAGGCTTCTCTGTGCACTTACTTAACACCACTATCCTCTCAGGGAGGGGCTGTGTCTTCAGAACAGCTGAACTTCACTATTCAGCAGGGCCCTGAATCAACCTGCAAGAGGTCTTCAGTAAGGAACGAAATACGGCAAAAACTAAGCAGTAAGAAAACTATCATGTTTTCAGTGACTCTAAGAAAAAAATCCCCAAGACATTCGCCTCAGACAGAGCGATGCCATTTCTAAGCACTCTGCGGCAAGTGCTCCACCATTTCCAGTTGAAGGGAAGGACTGAATGGTCTCAGATCTGAAAACAATATACTGGCTATGAAATTACAAAGCAATGTCAATTACCTCCGGAAAAAACTAAGGCAACAGGGCAGAACTTGCAATTCATTCATTCATTCAATACAAACAGTATCTGAAGCACTTGCTGAAGGTAAGGCATTAAATTAAATGCTATACAGCGCTGAAAACTCTCCCCTGCATTCAGAACACTGGAATTCCCAGGATGAATAGCAACACTGACTACTGGCAACTAAGGCTATGTCCTAAGGACCAGCGGGCACCCCTGTTGGCTACTCTGAATCCCCAAAGTCAGAGACCCCATCTCATGGCCTTCAGAATTCAATAAAAGCTATGAATTCTCACCAAAGGAAAATGTTTCATTCTGCTACTTTATTTTTTATTTATTCATTTATTTTTTGAGACAGGGTCTCACTCCCATTGTCCAGACTGGAGTGCAATGGTATGATCCTAGCTCACCGCAGCCTCAACCCCCTGGGCTCAGGTGATTCTCCTATCTCAGCCTCCCAAGTAGCTGGGACTATACGCACGCACCACGATGCCAGCTAATTTTTTGTATTTTTAGTGGAGACAGGGTTTCCCCATGTTGCTCAGGCTTGTCTCAAACTCCTGGACTCAAAATCCACCCACCTCAGCCTCCCAAAGTGCTGGAATTGCAGGTATGAGCCACCGCACTCGGCCTACTTTTTATTTTTGAGACAGGGTATCAGTCTGTTACCCAGAATGGAGTGTAGTGGCTCAATCAGAGCTCACTGTAGCCTTGAACTCCTGGCTCAAGTGATGCTCCCGCCTCAGTCTCGCGAGTAGCTGGGATTATGAGCTCAAGCCACTGTGTCTGGTCTTCGCTTACCCCATGCTGATCATCCATGAGCCTCCTTGTCATCTGGCCCCTACCTAGGAATCTCTGCATCAACCGCAATTATTCACTTAAAGATAGGAAATGGAGGAGGCTGGCGTCGTGGCTCACACCTGTAATCCCAACACTTTGGGAGGCTGAGGTGGGTGGATCGTGAAGTCAGAAGTTTGAGACCAGCCTGGCCAACATAGTGAAACCCCATCTCTACTAAAAATATCAAACAATTAGCTGGGCATGGTGACATGTACCTGTAATCCCAGCTACCTGGGAGGCTGACGCAAAGAGAATCATTGAAACCTAGGAGGTGGAGGTTGCAGTGAGCCAAGGTCACGTCACTGCATTCCAGCTCAGGCAACAGTACAAGACTCCATCTCAAAAAAAAAAAAAAAAAAGATAGGAAATGGAGCTTTTAAGGGTATGAAGTAGCTTGCCCAGAGTGACACTGCCCCTTGGTGGCAGAGCTAGTAACACAGGCCTGTATTCCCTGGCTGGCACTTGGAACACACGGTCACATGTTTTTTGACCATTGCTGGTTTCTGAACACAGATAAGGGTTGACTGCCACAGAGTGAGGCTGATGACTGGATGGCTAGGAACCTAAGGACTTCTGAGGCTGCCTCTGAATCCATCTTTTTGCCTGAGTTGGATGTGCTAAGGTGAAACAGGGATTCTTTACCCCACCATGACCAGCCTGGAGCTTCTTCTGAAGGTTCAAATGATGGCAACTCTTTCATGATAAGAATGCAAGACACCAGGAGAACTATTCTCCTGCAAGACACCAGGAGAACTTTGCATGATAAGAATGCAAGACACCAGGAGAACTATTTTAGAAATTAACTTGGGCCGGGCACAGTGGTTCACATCTGTAATCCCAGCACTTTGGGAGACTGAGGTGGATGGATCATGAGGTCAAGAGATTGAGACCATCCTGGCCAACATGGTGAAACTCTGTCTCTACTAAAAATACAAAAATTAGCTGGGCGTGGTGGTGCATACCTGTAATCCTAGCTACTTGGGAGGCTGAGGCAGGAGAATTAAACCTGGGAGGCGGAGGTTGCAGTGAGCCGAGATTGCGCCACTGCACTCCAGCCTGGCAGAGACTCAGTCTCAAAAAAAAAAAAGAAATTAACTTTTCTTTTCTTATTACAGAATGGTACATTAAATGTTTATTTTCACCATTTCAAATTCGATGAGTAGCAGGAGTGTGGAAGGATGTAATACCACTTTGATGTGAGTGATCACATCACATTTGGTTTGATGTGATACCACTTTGGTGGTTTCCACGGTCACACACAGAAAATGCTAAACTCTGTGAAGTGCTTTCGACCAATCTCTCTGCATCTATATCCTGCTCCAAAACTACAAGAGTCAAAGTAATCTCATGTGATAATCTGCTCTTGCCAATGTAGGCATGCATCGACCGTTTTGATTTTTATCGTTTTATCAATCTAAAAATGCTGAGGGAAAGGTTTTGGAAACTTACCAATAAGTACATAAAATGTTTCTCCCATGAGTGTTGAGTTAACCAGAACTCCGCCAATCTTCATGAGGTCACTGTAATAAATATCGTTGGGCCACTTCACTCGTAAGTTGATATCCTAAAGGGAAATCTGCACGTTAATTAAGTGGTCACAGGACACAAGGGGCCCAGGCAAGTCACTGAGCTAAGGGAAGATAAGCAGAAGCTAAGGTAACATGGACCTCGTCCTCCCCTTTTTTTCAGATAGCTAATCACTTCCTTGGGACAATCCAGTATTGAAGTGCCTCCTGGGACTAGGAGGTAAGATAAAATACCTGAAGAACATGGTCTGCATAAACCCCAGCATTCTTCCCCACCCCCCAGCACCGTTTCTCATCATCCAAAACACTTTCTGAAGATGCCTACCTTGTAAATTAATCCACTATGTCAGTATCAACCATCACCACCACCACGGAGTAGCTAACGAACACGCCAGGGCAGAGGGTAGGGAGAGAATCATAATCTCAGGGTGCGTCTCCTTTCAGAAACCCATGCTTGAGAGACAAAGATGGCCCTGAATTAACCAAAGTCATAAAAGGCAGGTAGAAATGTCTTGAGTAGAATGCTGTGGGCAGGGTGTGGTGGCTCACACCTGCAATCCTAGCACTTTGGGAGGCCGAGGTGGGCAGATCACAAGGTCAGGAGTTCGAGACCGGTCTGGCCAACATAGTTAAACCCTGTCTCTACTAAAAATACAAAAAATTAGCTGGGTGGGGTGGTGTATGCCTGTAATCCCAGCTACTTGGTAGACTGGGGCAGAAGAATTGCGTGGACCTGGGAGGCGAAGGTTAGAGTGAGCCGAAATCACATCATTGCACTCCAGCCCAGGCGACAGTGCAAGACTCCGTCTCAACAACAACAAAAAGAATTCTGTGAAGACGCAGAGGAGTAATTCACTTTAGCAAAAGCCTTGCAGAACTGCTAATGGTCCCCTGGGGTAATGGAAATTGACTTGTCAGGCGGCCTATTGCCTCTGCATCTTGAATAGTGTGGTCTGGCGGTGGGGGAGCTCTGCCTGTCATCAGCTCACAGAATGGACCAAGAGTGGACAGTGTCTTGAACGAGGCCACCCAGACCTCTGCCTATCCACTGTGACTCTGAAGTTGGGACACAGAGACTGGGCTAGCTGAGTGGGTGTCAGAACCAGCAGGTCTTCTAAAGCTGGGGCTGGAAGCCAGGCTGTGCCATGGGTAGGTGAAGGAAGCCTATCTGGAGATGTGAGGCTGGAAGAGAACATTCAGCAAAATAAAGCTCAGGGACTAGAGAGTAGCCGATGGCCTCCAAGTGCCATGGGGCTGGTCTTCCCGCATCACGGGCCAGGCATGGCCCTGAGCCCCTTCTCAGCACTAGTCAACATGTTACTTACAACCAGTCCATGTGTTGGTGCTAGCCCATCCCTAGGGAACACAGGGAGAAACGGAAGCTTAGAGCAATGATGTGGCTTGCCTGAGGTTCTATCACTTGAAAGCCGCAGAGCTGAGATTCAAACCTTTCTGGGTGATGAATCCTATGCTATGCGGCCTGTTGCTTCCATGAAATCCCCTTCCTCCTTCCAACAGGCTTTCTTTTAACCTCGGCCAATCAGAGCATATTAGAAGCTCATCTGCTCTAAAACAGCAGTTCAGGCTGAGAAAAAAATGCAGGAATAGGAGGGGCGCAGAAGAACCAAAAGTCTAAGTCAATAAAGTATGGGGGTTTGCAATGACCCTGAACTGATAAACAGTTTCCCGTTTCTTTTCTCTCTAGAACAGGGATTCCCATTGGGAGGAGTGGATTTGGCAATACCGGGAGACTTTCTTGGTTGTCACAGCCTGAGGGAGTGCTACTGGCATCTAGAGAGTAGAGGCCGCGGATGCTGACACAGAGTAGAGGCCACAGATGCTGACACAGAGTAGAGGCCGCAGATGCTGACACAGAGTAGAGGCCACGGATGCTGACACAGAGTAGAGGCTGCAGATGCTGACACAGATCCTTTAAGGCACAGGACACCCCAACGACAAAGACGCCAGGACCCACACATCAATTGTGCCAGGCTGAGAAAGTCTCCTCTAGGAAACCTGTGACTGGAAGACTCTACTCTTCGTCACTGCCCCTGGTTCCCTTTCCTGCCCCTCTCTCGCCTTCCCGCGTCCCCCTGCGCCCGCCACATGGCCAGGGGAATGAGTCCCTGCCTTGGCGGCGGGAGGACACCTGTAGAGTTCCCAGAGCTGTCAAGCTCCTCCGCCACGTGCGCGGCCGCTGGTGCCTGGCGGGCCCTGCACATGGGCTCCAGCTCGCCCTCACATCTTCAAATCACATCAGTTCGTGAAGTAGCTTATGAAACTCTGGGTTCTCACACAGGTGAACAGGACCAACATTTCCAGATGAAGAGGAGGGCTGTGTGCTTATTTTTCATTTTCCCAATCATGTATTCCAACAGTTGCTGTGATCCTCCCATGTAAAAAAGACCAAAATGAAACAAATCCTGGTTTGAAGAGCGACTAACTTCATGGGAGACAGAACAGGAGCACACATCACTCCTCTTCACGGCCACATGCGGTGGATACCATAAAAGATGCTTAAACATTGCAAGTGCCGTCCAGTGCTGGAGGAAAGAGCTGGAAGGAGCTGGAGGGTCTGAGAACGAAGTAGAGCTGGGCCTTAAGGATGAACAGAATTTTAAGAAGCAGAGAAGAGAGCAGGGGGGCAGGGGTGCATGGGTGGAAGGAGGGTGCTGGGCTCAGACGGACTTCACGGACAGAAGAGAGAGCAGGAGCGAGAACGGACAGCCCAAGGCAAGCTCTGGAACGAAGGCCCGGGCACACGGAGGAGGAGCTTGACAGCTCTGGGCACTCCACAGGTGCCCTCCCGCCTCTGGAAGGAATGTCCCAGTGAGGCCGCTGTGGGTCTGGAGAGGGTGGTCACAATTTGTGTGCTGAAGGTGACATCTGGTTAGGGACCAGTTGGGGCCCTAGTGAACGCCATAACAAAAACAAACTCCAAACAACAGGGGCCTGTTTCAATCATCCAGTAGCTGCACTGTGCCAGCTGACTTGGCTATGTTAAAAAAGAAACCCAATTCAAAATCAAATGTCTCATCACACAGGCGAGGCTGGGCGGCTGACTGTGGAAGAGGGGAAGAACACTGGTACAAGCTTCTTAAGGACCACAAATTCCCCCAACCCCGTTCACTGCTGAAGGCGAGCTTCCCACTTTCATCCTGGCCCCCAGCACCTGGCACATGCAGCCTCTGTGCACAGCAGGACCTCAAAGAATGCTCGCTAAGGGAACTATGGGCTCTAAGGTCAAAGTCAAAGCCATGAAGAAGCTAAACAGACCAAACAGACTCACTTAACGTTCTCAGCTCAGTGTTTGTTTTACTTATTTTCCTAAAACTAACCTGTTGCTAGACTTAAAGGTAATTTCTCCCATACCAGGACTATTTTTTAATTATTGCTGTTATTATTTTTTGATACAGAGTCTCACTCTGTTGCCCAGGCTGGAGTGCAATGGCATGATCTCGGCTCACGGCAACCTCCGCCTCCCAGATTCAAGCGATTCCTGTGCCTCAGTCCCCTGAGTACCTGGGATTACAGGTACCCGCCACCATTAGCCATGCAGGCTAATTTTTGTGTTTTTAGTAGAGATGGGGTTTCGCCATGTTGGCCAGGCTGGTCTTGAACTCCTGACATCTGGTGATCTGCCTGCCTCAGCCTCCCAAAGTGCTGGGATTACAGGTGTGAGGCACCAAGCGCAACCAGGACTTTCTAGTTGATGGCTTTCTTCTACACAGAATGCACAGCTCAGGTGCTAAAGGCCAGGCACCTGAAGCCCTGTAATGGTGTGATACCCTCAAACCATCAGACATGCCAGGATGCTGGGTGCATGGTAGTAAACGTCTGTTTCCGTGATGTGATGTAATACAAGAAATAGAGACGTCAGCATTGACTACATCTGTGGAATACCGAAAATTCATACACAGTGAATATGAGGGCGTGGCCACACCACAGAAGGATTTGAGGGGCAGTGGGGAGGACTGTTTCTTCAATGAAATGATGACAGGGCCTCCAAGTGTCCTTTGAGAGTCATGCTCTTAACATCTTGCTTCAGGAGTCAATCCAATTGTGCCTCTTTAGCCTGACATAAGAGCTGCTGGGGGAGGGAGGCAGGGATCTCCTCTTTATATCCGTATGAAATTCTTCCAGGAACATTTGGGAGGGGGCTATGGGAAGTGAAGCATAACTATGGAAGAAAATGCTTCAGTCACTGGGTTAATTGTTCCCTCTTGCTTGTCTTTTTAATAATTGACAAGAAAGCATCCAACATTAATGAGCAGGCAGGTACATGAGTCCTAGCAGCTGGGGATGACGGCTCCAAGTGGACCTGCACATTGTACTTAGCCAATGGTGGACAAAGGATGGCTCCGCTAGAGCACAGATCTGGTAAACAGAGGCAGGAAATGAGAAAGGTTTTCAGATCCCCAAATAACCCTTTTCTTTTCTTTTTTTTTTTTTTTTTGAGATGGAGTTTTGCTCTTGCTGCCTGGGCTGGAATGCAATGGCCCAATCTTGGCTCACCGCAGCCTCTGCCTCATGAGTTCAAGCGATTCTCCTGCCTCAGTCTCCTGAGTAGCTTGGATTACAGGCATGCGCCACTGTGCCCAGCTAATTTTGTATTTTTAGTACAAACAGGGCTTCTCCATGTTGGTCAGGCTGCTCTCGAACTCCCGACCTCAGGTGATCGGCCTGCCTTGGCCTCCCAAAGTGCTGTGATTACAGGTATAAGCCGCACCTGGCCTCCTTTTCAACAGAAAATGCAGATGAGTAACTTCCATCCAGTCCAATCAAAAATATCCAGTGCTTCAATCAAAAAACAAACATGGCCAGGTGCGGTGGCTCAGTCCTATAACCTCGGCACTTTGGTAAGCCAAAGCGAGCAGATTGCTTGAGCTCAGGAGTTTAAGACCAGCATGGGCAACATGGTGAAACCCTGTCTCTACTAAAAATACAAAAAAATAGCCAGGCATGGTGGTGTGCACCTATGGCCCCTGCTAACAGGAGGCTGAGGTATGAGGATTGCTTACGCCCGAGAGGTAGAGGTTGCAGTGAGCCGAGATAGTGCCACTGCACTCCAGCCTGGGTGACAGAGTGAGACCCTGTCTCAATTTAAAAAAATAAATGAACAACAACAACAAAAACTAAAGCACAGCCCTCATCAGGCTGTTTGAGAAATCTGAGAAACTGGGAGGAAAGGGAGTTCTGCAGAATGAATGCATTCAGGCAAGCCTGAAGCAGCATTAACATTGGTGCTGCTCTTACAACTCCGAGAGCACACTGCCACCAGCTGTGCAAAGGGCAGGGTGAGGTTCTACATTCACCAGTTACGGAAGCACGTGCTACAACAAAAATAAGCTGGATTCTGCATGCATCATAGGGACGTAAAGGGAGACCAAACTGTACCTACCTGATACTCGGGAATGGACCTCACTGCTTCCACGACAGCCACGGACATCAGATGCTGGACAAACGGGATCCTCTGTCCCAGCTGGGATCTCAGTGGGATTGAGATGAGCACAGTAGAAAGGGCGCATCCCGTGGGGCTCAGCCACGCATTCCTTCCCCGTCCTGGAACACACGCCACAGTGGGAAACACGCTACCTCGCCACGTGGACAGACGCAGACACACATCATGCCAGGACCACACACTGAAGAGACGTCCCACTTAAATAAAGCTGGACTTATTACAATGCTTGAATATTCTGGGCTTAACTCAATAAAAGAAAAGCTTTTTAAAATCTGAAGCTCTGTGACTTTTCTGAAAAAGTTTCCAATAATTAGCATAATGTTTTTCTTTGTGAGCCTATCATTTCTGCCTTGATGATTCAGAGTCTTACAGTATCTGAATGTGACTATAAGTTTAATTCCCACCATATAGTCCTGAAGGCAAACACAGAGACATTGGGAAACTGAGCTGAATCTATACAGATCCATGAGAGGTCCTGGAAGCCACTGTTTAGAAGTAATTCCTATTGTGGCAATGGTTGCACAGCCCAGCAAATACGCTATTAAATAATAGCCACAGAGCTGTATACTTTATTTATTTATTTTTATTATTATTTTTTAAGGTGGAACTTTGCTATGCTGCCCAGGTTGGAGTGCAGTAGTACATTTGATCTCGGCTTACTGCAACCTCTGCCTCCCAGGTTCAGGCAATTCTCCTGCCTCAGCCTCCCAAGTAACTGGGATTAAGGTGCCCACCACCATGCCCAGGTAATTTTTGTATTTTTAGTAGAGCCAGGGTTTCATCATGTTGGCCAAGCTGGTCTTGAACTGGCCTGTGATGGGCCCTCCTTGGCCTCCCAGAGGTGAGCTACCACGCCCAGCCAAAGCTGTATGTATACTTTAAATGCAGGAGTTCTATTTCAATAAAGCTTTTTAAAAAAAGGGATTCCTGATATTAACTGTGTTATTACTTTTCTTCTCTTTCTTCGTCTTCTTTTTTTAAAGAGACAGGGTCTTGCTCTGCTGCCTAGGCTGGGATGCAGTGGTGTGATTACAGCTCACTGGCTCAAGTGATACTCCCACCTCCAGGCTCTTAAGTAGTTGGGACTACAGGTGAGTACTACCACACGTAGCCAATTTTTGTATTTTTTTAAGAGATGGGTCTTGCTAAGTTGCCCCAGCTGTTCTTGAACTCCCGGGCTCAAGTGATATTCTGCCTCGGCCTCCCAAAGTGCTGGGATTATAGGCATGAGCCACCATGCCTGGCCTACTTTTCTTAAAATTGAAGTTAACAAATAGAAGAATCCAAATGAGAGGAAGAGTTCATCAAAGTTCTTCTAGAATGTCTTTAAAAAAAAATCCACATATGGAGATCCACAGCTTCCGATAAAAAGATTTTTTTTCCCCATTTGAGTTATGTTCGAAAGACACGTTCAAAAGAAAGAAGTGAGAACAGCAGGTTTCTTATTTCTTTGGTTCTTATGAAAAAGTCGTAAGAGTCTATGAGAGTTAGAAGCACATTTGTGTGGCCGTGGCACTGGCTAGGGGCAGGGAGGGGCCATGCCCCGGGAGCAGCCCCTGTAAAGGGTCAGACCCCGGATGGGTCTGGGAGGATGTGGGCTCTCGCCTCTGGGATCTGCAGGTGGTGATCCCTGGGCAGCGCTCTGCTTCTCTGTGGTCACTGTGTGAATGGGCATGGTGCACAGCCCACCATGTACGTGCAAGGCCAGAGCCAGCTGGGGTGGGAACCAGCACGCAAAAGGCCTCCCATGTGATGCTCAGTACAGACACAGAAGGCTCCTTATGGAGAACTTTCAGGAAAATAAATGTCTCTAGAGCACAGCGACGCTCCACAAATTGTGAAGCTCAGAATTTACGTAGGTCACATTTGCCATCACAAGCAAACTCCCAGTGATTCATAAGCATTATGATCTGAAGACAGTGCTTTAGTTCTACTAAGGCTGAACCTTCTGATCACTCTTTCCCTCTTCCTCTTCATTCCAGGTGGTTATAAACAAAGACATTACTTCTAACTTGAGTCCCCAGATGATCAGCACACGCATTCAATGGGCTCCTGGGCCACCAGAGTTGCAGAGTTTAGAAAACAAAAGTAACAGCAATGATAACAAAGGATGACTGACCTTTGCCCTGGGTCTGCCGGGCGGCGATCGCTATTAAGCCCATTTCCTGCGGCATCTGAAACATCAACCTGCGAACAGGAGAGAGACTGGTCAGGCCGGGCATGGACACACACACGGGCACCAATGACTCACACAGGAGGTACACCGTTTACGTGCATCTGTGGGTGTGTGGCCACTCTGGTTTCCACTGGCCTTCAGGAACGTAGAGCCAGGAGGGATATCACCCTCCTTTCTAACCTCAGTCATGAGAATGAAAAGAGATGAAGAAAGCACCTTTTAACATCAAAAAAGAGCATGGGAGGGGGCGTGTGTACCTGCCTGAGCCATAACTCCATTTATTTAAGACTCGGTTAGATTACATTTCATCAGAATATCCTACCACGTCCTTTCTCCCCCCACCCCCAATGTGTGTACCTTCTTCAAGTGACAACTAGCAATTCCTGACATTTGTTCCTACTTAGGGTGCGTTTCTGTTCGAACACTAGAACACAATCACAACAGAAGTTTCTGATTATTCAGAAAACCAATATGGTGGCAATAAAGCCGTTTAAAAGACACACTATCCCCTGAGAACTAATTATGATTTAACTATGGTAAATAAATCCACACCTTCTGACGACGCAGGAGAGCCCTGCATCATTTTAGGCTTCAGTCCTGCTTTTAAAATGGTTTCATTTAAAAGAATACAAACTTTCCTTTGGTGGATAGGTAGAAAAGTACGCTACATCCCCACCAAACGAGTCGACATTAACTTTTTTTCAAAAAAAGGAAAGGAAAAAAAATCACACCAAAAAACCCCACGTTGAGAATTTCCTGCAAGCTGCACTCTCCCTGTTTTAACACCACGGTATCCCAGCGGGGCCACCAAAAAAAAAAAAAAACCACCACACTGCAGTAGGACAGTTTCGCTCTGTACGCCCGGGAATTGCGCAACAGGTGCTGCGCAGGCGCAGTCGGAGGTAGGATTCATCGACAGGGCAAAGATCAGGTTTGGCCACTTCGTCGGTGCAGATGAGAGGGCCTCTTTGATTTTTTTCTTTTTTGGAAGGAGGGGGGCGGCCGGGACAGGGATGTGGAAGAGACGGCATTTTGCAATAACATAAAGTCTCTAATAGTAAGTCTTCAGGCTTCCACAGTGGCCCTGCTGAGGACAAAGGCGCTCTAAAGAAAGACCCCGCTCTGAGAAGCTCATCATCCTCCCCTCCTGGCTACAGAAACTGCGTGGAACTTTACAAATGGCTGCAACTCTGTAAGAGAAGAAAAATACTTAAAAGCAGAGAAAAAGAGCAGTGTCCGCTGTGCACCCATGGCTCACAGAGCTCCGTCTGATGGCGTATGCAGACCCCAGTTAGGACAGGAGGAACCCAGGAGACCCTTCACACTTGTTAAAAAGACGTCAGGCCACACAGGGCAGGGGCTCGGCTGGTGAGACAGCTGTCTTCCCACACGGCTGCTGGCAGGCACAGGACGCTCTTGGGGAGCAGGCCGGCCTTGCTGTCCATGTGCCAGGCCCACTTCCATCTCACATGAAATACAGCTCAGAAGTATTTCTCTTGGACACCATGAATAACTCATTGAGATCGAGTGTGCTCTACACCCCTGGGCTCCAAGAAGAAAGCGTCCTTTTCTTGTGTTGGACGGGCAGAAAATCCGAAGAAGGAGTCTTTGTCTGTGTGGGGAGTTAACATTGTCTTCCAGGAACCTCTGCTTTCTGGAGGGTCCAGCAACCCTTCACCTGCTTCCTAAGGCCCAGGACTCTTGAGGTGATGGGGCGGGGGCTGAGGGGATGATTTAGCACATTGTGAGCAGATTGCAAAGGCCATCTAGGACGTTCTGTAAATAAACATGTAGACAGTAGACAGGCGTAGGCTATAGCCAGGGATAGGGATGGGAGGGGCAGGAAAAAGGTTGGTTCAGAAACCAAACACAGACTTCTAGAACAAAGCGAAATGATTAAGGGAACATATGCACTAAACTGCTAGAGGTTTGGCAGCAGTTAACAGGGCATATTAATGAGAAGAGGGAGTCTGTGTTGAAGGCCAAGAGGAAATTCTGCAAGGAGGGAGACAACAGGGGAAGGAGCTAATAATGCTCAGCTTGAGACAACTGGAGGCCGCCAGATTTATTTGTGCTATCTGAGATAACTCGGGGGCCAAACCGCACGGCTCACGGTCAACAAAGCAGCATTTATAAACCTTGTCAATTCTGCATTTCTGAAAATGAAGCTGCTTGAGTTTGCTTTAGCAGAAGGGAGAGACCATAAATGCATTTCCATCCTTAGTGGATAATGTCCTTACAAAAAGAAAAGGAAAAAAAAAAAGAAGGGGGTTACATAACGATTACCTCCCTGCCTCTGTATATTTTCCTTCCTTGCTGGCAAAGGTTGCGGAATAAAAGCTTTCTGTGAGTGGCAGCCGAGTGCATTCACTGTGGAACCAAAGCGGCACTCAAGAAAAGCACTCTGTTTTGTAACTCTTGTGCTGAGTCTGAAACATCTGGAGCCCCCTAAGGGTCACTCTGAAAACAAGATAGCCTCCTGGCCACTAAAGACAGCCCAGTACCCACAGAGGCTCTGCCAGTGGTACTGCCCTGATTGTCACATGGTCTTTAGATCAAGCTTCAACGATTGAGACTAACCTAAAGACAGGCCAGCATGAATTGGTGAAAAATCCAAATGAACAAAAATGTAAATTCAGACCAAGTCCATCCACTTCAGGGTTCTGAACCTAAGAAAACAGTCCACAATCACCACAGCGTGATAAAAGTGAAAATATGGAAATAATCTCACTGTTGTTAGGCAAACGGTTAAATAAATGGTGATAAAGGAAGTCAGTGGAATAATTTGTAATCGAATTATTATAGTTATGAAGACTATATAGCAACGTGGAAGAAAGGCTTGCACTGGTATGTCAAATAAAAAAGCAGCATACAAACTACAGATACTTCTCTTTTTGAGATGCAGTATCACTCTGTCACCCAGGATGGAGAGCAGTGGCACGACCTCGGCTCACTGCAAACTTCACCTCCCAGGTTTAAGCGATTCTCCTGCCTCAGCCTCCTGAGTAGCTGAGATTACAGGCATGCACCACCATGCCCAGCTAATTTTTGTATTTTTAGTAGAGACGAGGTTTCATCATGTTGGCCAGGCTGGTCTTGAACTCCTGGCCTCAGTGATCCGCCCATCTCAGCCTCCCAAAGTGTTGGGATTACAAGCGTGAGCCACTACACCCGGCCAAAAACTACATATACTTTTATTCCAAGTATATAAAAATCAAAAAGGGCGGGAAGGAGATTAGACAAAATGTTAATGATGGCTATTATAGAAAAAAA